>APFE031409589.1:22733-42450 GCA_000404065.3 Pinus taeda | reverse complement strand
ATATGAGCAAATATGTATTAGAAAAGAAAAAGATAAGGAATGTGTGCACCTGATATCCGAACCTGATGTGCGAGCCAAGATCTCCAAGCTTTGGATTTATGTATGCGAGCTTTAAAACCGAGATCACCGAATGTGTTTATAAATGCGAGCCCCAGAACCAAGATCACCGAGAGCTCAAATTATATATGCGATCCAAGATCACCGAATGCGAGGGTTTATATATATTTCAAAAACCGGAGCCTTAAAACCGGAATGAGCGTACCGAGCTTCGGATTTATATATGCAAAAATCACCGGATGCGAGGATTTAAGAGAATCGTTCAATATATATCCGCACTGATTATACAACCGAACCCGTTCAGAAGAGAAAAGATCCGAAGAGAAAACGTTCAATATATAACTGCACCGAGCTGTTTATATATGCGAGACTGTTTATATATGCGAGATACTTCCACTATTTATATAACCGAACTCCGCACCCGTTTTATATATGCGAGATACTTCCACTGTTTATATAACCGAACTCCGCACCCGTTTTATCGAGGACTGCACAATATATAAATGAATAAATAAACAATTACAATAATAATAATGAAAATTATTATTAAGTAATTTAATTAATTAATAATCACAAAGTAAGCCGACATGATAAAACATACAGATTTCAAATTTTCTTCCAAACAACTATTTATAGCTCCATTATTTCCACGACTCTCTTCTCAAAACATTGATCTCATTGCCCTGATGATGGACTCACTTAGCCAGTCTGAAACGTTGGTTTCATAAAAAAGTGCACAGGTTTTCCACTAGCATTACATTCTACCAGCTTGTATGGATTCTCTTTTCAAAACCATGAATGAGTTGGTGAAAGGCCACAATATGTCATCCATCATCCTTATAAAAGTTTCAAGGGCATTTGTTAATATGACGGGAATCGCCAACCACTCAAAGAGACCCTCCTTGGATTTGAAGGCGGTATTCCATACATCTGTGGGTTCTATTGGAACTTAGTGATAACTAAAATTAAAATCAATCTTGATAAAGTAATTACCCCCCCTAAGATGGTGAAGAAGGTCATTAATCCGTGGAATCAGGTATTTGTTCCTGGCAGTGATTTAATTCAATGCTTGATAATCAATTTTGAGTCTCTAGGTCCCATATTTCTTCAGTAAAAGTATAATTGGGCTCACAAAATGTGAGGAACTTGGTCATATGTGACATTTTTGTAGCAACTCCTAGATCTACCACTTGATTTCCTTCTTCTGTAGAAGAGAGCGGTGCTATATTGGTCCATTAGGTAGATGTGTTATGGGAGTCATATCAATGGAATTCTTGACCTGACAGTGCAAGGGTACCCCTGTGGATGAGGAGAAGATGTCCTTGTACTCTTTGATGACCTTATCAACTTTCTTCTATTGTGCAAAGGAACCCTTTTTTTGAGTTCTATGCATATGGCAATGATCTTCCCCTGACCTTGAGAGCGAATCAGGGAGAAAATGGATTTCCTGGTCTGGGAGATGATCTTACTTTATTACTTAGCAGAGATCAAAGAAATGACGGTAGGCGGGGCTACCTCTAGTATCCTGTGTAGTTTTATTTCTAAAGTAATAATAACAATATGAGGTTTGGAATCATACATAGAATGGTGATTCAAAAAGTATGGTTGGATTAATAAAACATCCCAAACTTCAAAGGGAGAAACATCACACAATACCTCATCCATGAAGGGATTGATGTTGTATGGAAGGTAGCACTTCTAGCTATCGCGGAGATCTCACCCTTGGTGGAGTGTTGGGCATGGAATCCCCCCATAGTAGGTTTTGGGGCTCAAAGCCCAAGTTTTGGTCAAAGATGTTGTAAAACTCTACGAATTGTAGGCGCAGAGCGCGAAGTGTATAATTGAGTCATAGGGTTGTCTGCCCTAAACATTGTATTGTAAACTAGTGTAAATTTGGCCTACCCATGGTCCGCAGACCATGGGATTGTATAAAAAGGGTGAGGCTCTAAGTTGTAAAGGGAGTGATGGATAGAGAGAGTAGCGAAGGAATGGTTCGATCTTAGAGTAGAATTCTAATTGTCTTGGGATGTAGTAGTAGGAAGAGGCTCTGCAGCTGAGTGCACAGAGGCCTAATAGAGTCCATAGCTGAGTGCGCAGACCCCTGCAGCTAAGTGCATAGGGCGAAGTCAAGTCTGTAATCAAGACAAAAAGCTAATAAAGAGAAGTTGATTCCTAATTCTGTGTAATTGTTGTGCATTATCTTCTTTATGTTCATTTTCGTTTATGTATCGCGCTCACTGATATGAATATGTTGTAATAACCATAAATCTTACGCACACAAGTTAAGTAATCAGTTAATTAGCAAGGAACTTGGGTATTATACGGGTCCCGCCTCGAGTAGGGCTGCGCGGAAGTTGCACCACATGTCGCAAAGGCATCGCAAGTGTGCACAACGATAGGTCAGACCGCGGACCTCTAAAAGCCCATAAGACATCCCAAGGGTGTGGAAACCTAGTTCTAGTACCCTCCCATACTACTTCAGGTGAGACCTCAGTCTCCGCTACACGGACTGTTGCCGAAAGGGCTAGTAGTACCGAGATTTGCTTGGCTAAATCACCTCTGAACCTAGGTCAGGCCCCATTAAGCCAACAAATGGTTCCATTGCCGGAACCGAGATCTGCATAAAGGATGTCTAATGTCGTGCCATTGGAACCCTACAAAGAAAGAAATTGAAGAGTGGTTGGACAAGAAGATTCACGAGTTCATGGCGCAAGAAAACATAAATCTGCGAGTATCTAAGGAGCAGTGGTTGGATCGCTACTTGTACACTGAAATCCACGAAATTTTCTTTGCATCTTTTCCATCTGAGCTGTACGAGTGGATTGCAAAGCTAGCAGACAGCTAGGGAAGGTGTAGGCTTGACAAACCAATAATGTGGACTTCATAACTAGTGCGCAGACTAGAAGCCTTGAAAGAGAATATAGCGTGAGCTATGGACCACTAGCTCGACCAAATGATAGGAGGATTTATCACAGAGTTCTCAGTAGACACGGCCTGTGAGGTAAGTACATTAAATCTTTGAACACTTGGATTAAGATGCTATTGTGGGAAAAGTGGGTTATGCGAATAAATTAATGTTTGGGACTAAGCAAAGCGGAAGTAGTGAAGAATTAAAAAATAGTCCCTTAATTTCACCCTCGCAGGAGAGCGAGGACAAGCTCGCGAAGGTTTCTCTGAGAAGTGCGATCAGTTTGATAAGACAAAGAATTCCACGGTTACCACCCCCACCCATACCGCCACCCATTTCACCCCCCTCACCTCCATCTCCACCCACTCCACCTCCGCCACCACTGCAGTTCAATATGGCGAGTGCGATCAAACTACCGGTGTTCAGAGGAGTAGGAAATGAAGATCCAGACCAATTCTGGTTTGTGGTAAGAGCAGTATGGGAAGCACAGGGCATCATGGATGATAATATTAAAAAGGCTACACTGATGAGCACACTATAGGATCGCACATTAACGTGGTATATCAAGCATTCTAATGACCACCCAAACACATGAATTGCAAAGAGCTAGATCACGTTGAACAAGGAATTTAGCAGGCCAAAATTAGAGACACAATCAATCATTGAGTTTAAAGAGATCGCCATGCTGCTAGGCAAGATCCCTTGGGATCTGGACCAAAGGCTGAAGAGTATGATCCGCAAAGGCAATATGAGGTTAGAGGATGCACAAAATTGCGCATGGTTTGTGGCCTCACTTACACCACACTTGAGGATGCAGTTGTCACGGCAAAAAATTTCCACCCAGGCCGAAGCGTTGGAGATGGAAATGAGGTTGCATGAGACCCCTATACAAGACCTTGGATTGGGAGTCCAACAGATCCACACGCAGCTACGGAATCTATCTAGAAATGCAGAGTTTGAAATAGGATAGGGCACCTAGGCCAGAGTCATGTGGGGAAGTATGGTGCATAAAATGCAAAGGCCAAGGCCACGACAAAGATCAATGTCCAGTGTTCGCAAACTACTTGGCAGGAGGAGGGCCAATGGAATTAAGACCAGAGGCATAGGCGGGGCCGAGCACGACGTCTGCATTATGATGTGCGGTCTGTCAGATAGGAGGAAAACATACCACAGATAATTGTCATCTATTGCAAAAATGTACGCATACATCCCAACAGTTGTTTTGTAATTTTTGCAGGTTGGTAGGCCATGACGAACACACCTGTCGAAGCTATGAACTAATGATGGATTAGACTCCTGCCTACAGGGTGCAGGCTGAAATGCGAGCCCTCAGCACAAATGAAGGGATGGCATACACTGGGTTTCAGGGGCAAGTTCGGGGTTGAGGTGGGATGGGACCAAGAAGGGGTCACGGACATATTATTTGTTACAATTGTGGAGGGCCAGGGCATTATGCCTGCGATTGTACAAACCTGACTAGGATATCATGTTGGTACTATAATCAGTTTGATCATGAGGTGGAAGGTTTCCCTTGATAGCAAAGATACACGAAAATGGGGTACTCCAGCCCCCTCCGACCCAGAATTTAAAAATGATGAAGTCTGAACTGCGTGAAGAAGACCCAAATGTAAACATGATGCTCAGGAGTGGTATGATAACGAGAGATGATAAAGGGAAGCATCTAGTAGAAAGCGCATGGGTTTGCAAAGCTCCTACAAAGGAACTCGAGTTTGATTTAGAACGCGCGAAGTAGACATTCATGGAAGCTAACAAGAGCTTCATGGAGGCCTCCACTTCAGGTACTAAGGATCAACTAGAACTAGTGATGGATCTGTCCATGCTCACTACCTTTCTGGAGACATGCACAAAACTACTGCACGATAGCAAGGTAGTCAAAGGGCTACAGGAACTTATCACTAGGTGTGCAGGGCTAGGAGAACCGCGTGTGATCCAAAAACTGGGAAAGCATGCATTGTGCATAGGAAGTGAGATGAGGTTGACTGCAAAAATAGGTGAGGATGAAATGGATCAGGTAATCTTGGATATAGGTTCAGATGCGAATGTACTACCAAAGAAAACATGGGAACGCATGGGTAGACTCATGTTACAATGGTCCACTATTCAGTTATGAATGGTGAACCAATATAATATTTTTCCCATGGGAAGATTGCAAGAGGTGAGAGTCGATATTGAAGGTGCGAGCACACAGGTGGATTTTGAAGTGATAGAGATTTTCAATGACAACAATCCCTATCCTATGCTACTAGGAATAGACTGGGATATCGATATGAACAGGGTCATAAATTTGAAGAAGCGCAAAAATATCTTTGAGAAAAGTCATTATGTGTAGTAGTACCACTAGACCCAGCCGAAGGAGCACAATACAATGAACCGGTGCGCAACGATGATAGTGATGATGATATCGACTGTATCTATAAGATAATTGCACAAGGCGAGGATTAGGTGAACCCGACTGCAGATGGAAAGATTTCATGGGAGTGCGAAAGCTCTTGCACTTCAGATTCAGACAAAGAGATAGAGCGATGGTAGAATCGGCTACACAAAGTAGCCATGCTAAACTGCAACATGATGATCAAGTCATTGCGTTGCATAAAAACAGAGGCAAAGGAGCTGCCGACATATGATGGATTTTGAGTAGTGGATGGATTTCTGAGCAAATTCGAAAGTGCAGTACCAGAGCAATAGTGGTTCAATGCGTTGAAGTGGGCACTGAGTGCAACACCCGCACAATGGTGGGGTATGCATCAAGGAAATTTTCAAGACTGGTGCAGATGTAGAAGGATGATGCACCTATGTTTTGTAAAATCTCAACTTCGAACGAAAGACAATCAGCTGGGGTGGAACAACTTGTGCACTCACCTTTCCCAATGGGTATAGGCATATGTTGCACAGTCCACACAAGTGCATAGCCTAGAGAATCGGAACAAACCATAGTAGCAGGAAGGGCTACACGCGTTTCCAATTCTCCATGATGAAGCATTCGATAGGGTGCGTGGAGTACTAAACAAAGTTTACCAGACAATACGAATTGATTGGGACCTGCACGTGTCAACAATTCGATGGGCCTAAAGGACCAGGTGCAAAAACCTGAGTGCAGAGATGATTCCAAAGGTGAAAAACAGAGTAGAACCTGAGATTTCTGAAGGGAATACCAAAAGGAATCCACATGTAATAGCTCCTGCAATTATGACAACGCGCAAAGACCAGGACGAAGGAATCACACAGCTATGTGAGGATGACCATACAAGGATTTAGAAGGCCATCCAATGAGGGAAACTTAGACTTCACGAACTCGAAAAAGATTGGGTACAATTAAGGAAGAAAAGCATATTGATGGACATTGAGATCAAAAGACTTGAAAACAGGGTTGCGCAAGCATTTCTCGTCCATAATCCAAGGATGACAAGGCAAGATATGAATGGGCATACCACTGCATTAGAAGATTGTCATCGAGAATTTATGACTCTGTTACCATGGCTGAGACCGCACCTTACCAAACGCAGTAACAAGGGAAGTGCACCACATAAGATAAAACATGAGGCACCGGGTGTCGCGAGGGAAATTGAGGAGAGTCCACAGACTATATTGGAAGGTGAATTGAAGTCTCGCATAGATGGTGTGACCTTCTGACTAGTCATAGGGAGCACAGTCTCAGCGCTCCAAACAGTTGAAAGAGAGCGTGGGACTCTAAAGGAGCCTGTTTGGGAACTGTGTGGTGAAGGAGGTGCACACAAAATCAACATGGTACAAGGTTTGTGCCCATGCACGAGGGGCTGCGCTGCCACGCAGGTCAACTAGGAAGTAACTGTTGATGTCACTGTTCATGACAAGATGTCCTATTTAAGGCAAAAGGGAGCGGGCGGCGGTCAATTAAGACACAAATTAAGAGCTAGATTTGGGACAATCTATTGCAAAGAATGCATTAATGACTCAAAAATGGGGGGAACGGTCAAATTCAAATTCAAAATATGCTATAAAACTCTCAAGGCTAGCCACGATACAACACTTGTTCATTTTAGATTTGAGCTATTGCGAAGAGCACAGAGTGTTGAGCACCAAGCAGTATTTGAGCCCCCAAGTTCGCGAACAACCACAGATACTTCGAACAAGATGACAGCTACCAGGAGAGGTGTGGGTTTTGTAGAGAGTGCCATCAAGGAAGCTGCGCAGAGCCATACGGTGCAGGTGGGGGATACATCGAAATTCCGAAATCACCTCGAATGTCGAGGCCCAAGAAGGATACACAGGCAGCGGGACCAGTCCGCATGTCCCCGTGAAATCCGTGGATTGGTAAACTTTCAATGGAAGAAAGGGCAAGGCTGTCAACCTTGAGACATATGATGAGGAGGAGGACCTCCAGGCTCTCGTAGAGGAGATAGATGCAGATGAAGAAATGGAAGAAGGAATCCAGCCTATGATGCTACAACAAAATTGCCTGAGTACGTCCCTCGGTGAAAAGGGAAAGCTAAGGTACCCAAGGATTTGGATGCCGCTAAGAGTGCACTTTGAACCCTACTCCTCCCAGATGGAATTTTGTTTGAAGGCTTGGCTCTAGGATGCATGTCCACCATGAAAATTGAAGATTGGGACCTCATGGATAGCGAAATGTCCCCACATTTACAGATGGATAACCTCATGAAACAGAGCAAGGAGGGGTCAGTTACAACGTTAGAGCCACACAAAAGGCAGCGCGGTGTGGAGAAGGTCGGGCTACTCCATCTACTATGGATTCCACATTTTCACCGCGCACCAATCATGATCTTTGTCATCAGGCAGTTACTTTGCCTAGTGCATGATGGGTACTTATGGCTGGAGGAGCCTATTCCCATCAT
Source organism: Pinus taeda (assembly GCA_000404065.3). NCBI lineage: Eukaryota > Viridiplantae > Streptophyta > Pinopsida > Pinales > Pinaceae > Pinus > Pinus taeda. The sequence goes on along the minus strand of APFE031409589.1, from coordinate 34,632 downwards.
GATGGAGCTTATTCACAGGATTTCTCGGCTTCCCTGTAAGGCAAAGGACCCCGTGGAGATAGCTAGCAAAAGCGGAGATTTGGCACTCGCAGAGGCCATGAAGAAAAAGTACAAATTGGAAAAGAAGAAGAGAGGTTGCGTAATCAATAGCACTAAAGACAAAGGGGTGTATCTAGCGACCCAACAATTGGCTAGGAAGGTGATGAGAAAATGTCACGGAGATGAGGTACCAGCACCGGTCGTTGCGCTGGCATAACAATGCGTGGAGGGGGTCCAATTCAACTGGGCCAAATTCCTCAGTGAAGAATTCCTAACCAACTGCAAGGAAGCTCAAGAGCAGGGCAAGGCCTTCCACTACGCATGGCTACTTTTGTCTATCTTACTGGTGACAGGGGAACTGCCTGAGGATAGTCAGTTCCCTCATATTGAATAGGACTTGCTAGAGGCTGCAAAATATGCATCGCTCTGAGCTATGAAGGACGCCATGCGGATCCACGAGACTAAGATATTCTGGATGCTCATGGAGGCGAGCATCCAGATGTGGATTAACAAAAGGCCGTGCCTATCCCCCACAGTGTACAACAGTCTGCGAATCTTTGTGGACTTCAAGGTGGATATGCACAATGTGTATATCAAGGCGTGCAAGGATCTAGCGCAAAACTAGACCAAGCTTCCTTTAATCTCAATTGATGATGCCATCTTCTCCATGCTCGACTCATGGAGTGGCACGCTCTGGATTTGGCAGAAAAGGATAGAACAGTAGCACAAAAGCAGAAAGATGCAACCAAGTTGCGTGTCACAAAGTTGGCCGAGCAGAGATGCAACGAACAAGTGGCCACGGAGGTAACGGCCACCCATGAAGCGGCAATGGCAGTCGCAGAATAGGCAAAGGCCGCCGAAAGAGAAGCAGTAGCATAAGCAATAGGGGCCACCGTGACACAAGAGGAAGGAGGGCAAGACGTGTCTACATGACAGGGACTAGATAAAGTAGAAGGTGTGGACCCAAGCACAACGTCCACTCAACTTAAACCATCACATGTCACGAAGCGGTCAAGTCTACGAAAGAAGGTTAAAGCTTCCAAATTGGACATCGGGCCCATTACATTGACAGAGGGTGACCTCTATGACATTGGCGAAATTGTTCGCGAGGTCACCCGGAAAGCATTCGAGGAAGCTATGATGAAGCAACAGAATGTGTTAGGGGCCCTAAGGGTGTAGTTGTAGGAACTTCAGGTGCGGGCCCCCCAGGAAGGAATAGCCACCGCCTATGGTGCCGCAGGTACATCAGCAGTGGAGCAGCTACTGCACACAAGAATGGCCAACACCATAGTGCTACCGGAAGGAGCGCTAACAATGGAAAGCGAGGAGGACAGAGCCGTGGTGTGTAAGACCAAGGGACTTAGCCTAAACTTGGTTTCCCTTCCACAGGACACATTATATCAACTGCAAGATGGAGCAACAACAGAACTCTGCGATAGGGAAGGACGCACAGTGCAAATGCTCAGCGAACACAGAATCAACATTAAGCAGCTTAGTCTCCAATGCGATGAAGTGCTTGTGCAAAAGCAATAACTGGAGCAAATGGTAGAGGAAGCATGTCGCCGCATTCCAGAGCTAGAAATCATGATAGACCTACCAATTGGAGTGTGAATCCACAAATTAGCTAGTGGATTCCGTGAGGAAAAGGAGGAAGCAACGAGGGTACAACTGGACCTCAATATTTAGATTGTCGAGCTGCGATTAAAGGCACAATCCTCTATGCCCCCGGAAGTTAGGGAACAACGTGCTGGTGCTATTAAAAAAGGGTTGGAGGAAATGGGACAGGCAATACAGAACTACACTGCTATGTTGGAAGAATCCTTCGCGGTCCTCACTTCATTACAAGAGGACCCCAAATGGAGGCGCGAGAGCTTCAGGTGCAGTATGATAGTGTGCATGGAACGGCACAGATAGTTGTCCTAACCCAATGGCTTGCGAAGCTACAATAGGCAAAGGCATTAAAGGAATAGGTGAATGTTGCGTGGTAGAAAGAGGTAGTCCTTAAAGTGCGCATCCATCCTTGGATTAATGAGGCCTTCCTCATCACTATAGACATCGAAGGAAAGCTCACACAAATGAAGGTGATGCATGCCTTAAGATAGGGAGTTTCCCCTGATTGTGAGACTTCGGCCAAGAGAGTGGTGCAAATCCAGCAGACTGCAGAACAGTGCACCGTGGACCTCCAGGTAGCATAGGATTGATTGGAGGGGCTCTGTGCCAAGATCGTTGCACCAGCAGAGTGACTCAGGACGAGTCACGATGATTTTGTTGGGGGCTTGTTGGGCATGGAATCCCCCTACAGCAGGTTTTGGGGCTCAAAGCCTAAGTTTTGGTTAAATATGTTGTAAAACTCCATGAATTGTGGGTGCAGAGTGCGAAGTGTACAATTGAGTCATAGGGTTGTCCGCCCTAAAATAGAGCGAGGCTAAGTTGTAAAGGGAGTGATAAATAAAGAGAGTAGCAAAGGAATGGTTTGAGCTTAGCATAGAATTCAAAGTATCTTGGGTTGTAGTAGTAGGAAGAGGCTTTGCAGCTGAGTGTGCAGAGGCCTAGTAGAGTTCGTAGTTGAGTGCACGGACCCCTGCAGCTAAGTGCGCAAGGCGGAGTTGAGTTTGTAATCAGGACAAAAAGCTAATAAAGAGAAGTTGATTCCTAATTTTGTGTAATTGTTGTGCATTATCTTCTTTATATTCATTTTTGTTTATGTATTGCAAGCATTGATATGAATGAATAAGCTATAATAACCATAAATCTTACACACATAAGTCAAGTAATCAGTTAATTAGCGAGGAAATTGGGTATTATATGGGTCGTGCCCCAAGTAGGGCTACGCGGAAGCCACACCACAGGTTGCGAAGGGATCGCAAGTGCGCACATTGACAGGTCAGACCGCGAACCTCCAGAAGCCCATCAAACATCCCAAGGGTGTGGAAACCTGGTTCTAGCACCCTCCCATACTACTTCGCGTGAGACCTCATTCCACACTCCACGGATAGTTGTCGAAAGTTCCAGTTGTACCAGGATTTGCTTGGCTAAATCACCTTTGAACCTAGGTCAGGCCCCACTAAACCAACATGGAGTAACTTGATGGTGTATGGTTGTGGGTTTGGTTTTGTTGGTAGGCCCGACCACTTAATGAACTCTGTTGAGATGAATTTCTTTTGACTTCTACTATCGACAATGAACTACAACGGGGAACCCTTCACCCACATATGTGAGTGGAAGAGACGCTCCCCCTCCTCTAGATCTTCAGGCTCAATAATTTGTACATTGGTGGTGGAAATAGTGGCACTAGGTTATGCATCAATAATATGTTTCTCCTTGTCAGGTTCTGGCTTAGATTTGGAACATGCATCTGACTTTGAAGCTTTTAGCTCAACCACCAGTGACTACTTGGCGTGAAACTCATTTGTGTTGTGAGTGGGACTCTTATGGAACTCACACCACTTTCTTATGTCCTTCTTCCTCTTTGTCATGTTATTCTTTGCTTGTGGCTTTAATGGGTTTTCCTGTCTTCCTCCATCTTGGCTTTTACCTTTGGTCTAGGGTTTGGGGGTGCATTTTCCCTGCTTTGGATTCGTAGATCCAAAGTCTCTCTTATTCTGTTCAAATTTTTTGCTCGATCTTGACAGCATATCAGTACATGGTGCCAAGTGAGAAGATGTATAGGAACTTAATTTCCACCTGGATGTATTTGTGAAAGGAACCATGGTATTAGAGCACTAGACACCACTCAGAGTCCTTGATACCCAACTTCATGCAGAGGGTATGAAAATTATTCATGAACTCAGGCACATCTTGGTCACTTTGTTGTCGTAGTGTGGTACATTTTATGTACTTATCTTCATATCTTCTGAGAGGGTAATATTGTTCCTTGATGGCCTCTTGGAAATAATTCCAAGAGGGTATGACTGAAACTAGTAAGGGTCCCTCCTCATCCCTCTGCTCATAGTAAGTTTCTCACCAGTCCTTGACATGGGGAGTGGCCTTGAGGAATGAAAAAATAATATTTTCGCTATTGGAAAAGTTATGAACCAAAATTTATCCTTCCAAAAGATTTAGCCATCTATCTAGCATTTTTACATCTATCCGACCTTCAAATATAGGAATGTCAAAGTTAACTTGTACCTTAAAGGGGGTGATGCCTTTAAAGTGACTATTGGGTGAAGATGCTTCACCCACTTGCATCTGTCGAAGGATCTGGGAAAAAATATCCATCATCTTGTTCCTTTGTTACACAAGGGCCTCTTCAAGGAACAATTGGAAAGGATCTCTTTCTCCCTCGTCTTTATTTTCTTCCACCATGGGAGGTTGTCAAGGTTAGCAAGGTCGGTCTTGCAAGGGTTCGATCAATTCAAGTCTCAACTCCTTATACCCTGATCTTGTTGGGGGCATGCACATAAAAATAGAGAAAGAGAAGATCGTTATTATACCACTGATCCCAACTTATTCAAGAACGAAATGTAATACATTCTTAAACAAAAACACATAGATACAATGAAACAAAACTTTGATTAATAAATAGAAAATAATGAAATTGTTTATATGTAGAAAGGAAACAAACTAGTTTGGGTAATGGTAGTTTATCTCTGAGAAGAGATGTGGTGGCTACATGCCTTCTAAATTGTGTTACAACGAAGCTCAAAGGCCTTTTTATCATGAAGAAACATTGATAAACCCTAAACATCCAAAAACCTAAGCCTAGGAGATGAAGCGTCAAAAGGTTGGGGTCCCAATGGGGTTAGTTGCAAAGTCAACTTCTCGAGGTCGTAACTTTGGCATACAATCTTTGTTTGGCACACATGATAGCCCGTTAGAAAGGTATATTCAAAGACAAAAACAATTGATTGAAAAATTCATCCAAAGACACATACTTGCCCGTTTCCCTAAAAAATGCCATTTGGGGCCTCAAAATGACTCTAAAACATCAAAACCCGAAAACTATCAAAAACAGAAAACTATTGAAATAGGTAATTGTGCTGCAAAATAGGAAACTGATAGAAAATAGTGTTGGGGGTCAAATGGAATAGGCAGATGGCCACCAATATCCTCCTGGGTCAGTCCTCCCCCGTCAGGGAATAATGTTCCCCATTGCATTGAGTGCCTCCATGAGGTGAGGAAACTTCTGTTGAACTTGGTCCCTAGTGAGCCACTTGCCTTGGTACAAGAGCTGGTCGGATTTGACAAGTTGATACAGTTGAATCCTTTATTGGTGAGTGTTTATAGTTTTTCTTTCCATGATATAATAAGTTTTGGTTTGTTCAATGCAATCTGGGTTGAGCTCTATTGGTGTAAACTGCTCAAAAATGTCTAAGGTGTCGAACAATGGTGGAAATTATGGTCGAAGGCAATCCACTTTGAATATTGGGTGAAGGATAAAGAATGGAGGGATATTTAGCTCGAAAGCATTGTCACCCACAACCTTCGTGATGGTTTAAGGTCTGTATCGAAGTGGTTGAAGTTTCCAATGGGCTCTGGCAAGGAGTTCCTTCTGCAAATGCAACCAAACCTTGTCACCCACTTGAAACTTATGTGGTACCCAATGATGATCATGACGTTGTTTTTACTTGGCATTGGATTTATCTAGGATTCATGAACATGTTGGTGGATGTGGTAAATGCATTCAATAAACTTTGTGGATTTATCGACTTTGAATTTTACATGTGCAGATTATGCATGTGTAGTTGCAAGATCAATGGGACACAATGGTTGAAATCATAGGCCCACTTGAAACAATGTTACCAATCTAACAAGAACTGTAGTCTCAAAATGAGAACTCTGGCCAAAATACCTCAAAAAAACCCAAAAATGAATAGTTATATGCTGGAACGATATTTTTTCTTTTGTGTGGGGGGGGTGTGGGCCTAAATTTTCAACATTTTTTAAAAATGACAGTAAAAGCCAACCTTTTTTTTGTGCAAAAAACATGAACAACACCCTAAAAATGGAAAGTGTTGATATTGAAACAACACTTTTTTTAAGGGTAAAATTTCAACATTTTTTTGGCAATAACGTTAAAGATAAAATATCATGATTCTGAAAAACCTTAAAATTCCAACAATTTTCAAGCATGATGTTAAAGATAAAAACATCATGTCTTTGAAAAGCCTTAAAATCCCAACAATTTTCAACCATGACATTGAAGATAAATATCATGACTCTAAAAAACCTTAAAATTACGACATTTTTTTACCATGGTGTTAAAGGTAAAATATCACGATTCCAAAAACCCTTAAAATTTCGAAATTTTTTAGTCATTGAATTAAAACTAAATATCGTAACTAAAAAAATCCTGAAAAATGAATACATAAATCAAAGAATCATTATACCAAGAGTATTTTTTTTTTAAATGCTAAATGTATAGCTCTTTCAAAATCATTACCTAAGATAACATGACACATTGCCAATAAAATTTAAAAATCAACTATCAAGTTGACAAATAGTTGGGGTGGACTTGACCCATTGTAATCAAAATTTTGAAATCAACCATGAATTGACACAGATTGGGGACATACTTGATCCATTGTAACCATAAACTTGAAAATAAATGAACAAATTAGCACATAGTGGGGACGGTGGGGATGGTTTGTTAGTATTAAAAAAAAGGTGTAAAAAATAAAATTATATAGATAACGAAAAATGAAAAAACAAAACGTAACAATTTTTTATATTAATAACTAAAATGAAAAAAACAAATGAAACAAAAAAAAAAAATTAATAACAAAAAAAACCCAAAAAAAAAAAAAAAAAAAACAAAAAATATCAAAAAAATAACTTATATGGGGAAAAAATTAGACACTAAAAATTAAGAAAAAACAATTCTTAAAAAAAAAAAGGAGAAGATTAGAAAAAATAAAAAAAAAAATATATATATATATATATATATAATATATATATATAATATATATATATAATATATATATATCCCACTTAAAATACATAATTTAAAATTAATAATAAAAATTTAACAAATAAAAAAATCATTACAATATATTTAAAATAATTATGAAAAAGACAAATATAACATAATATAGATATATAGATATATATATATATATATATATATATATATATATATATATATATATATATATATATATATTATATATATATATATATATATAGATTATATATATATATATATGCTTGGAATGCCTCATCATCCCTTGCTTGGGTAGTAAGAGTTGCGGGGAGGGATGGGGGAGGAAACGAGCCAATTGGCCTTGAGCAACCACTACACAACTCACAACCAATTTCGGGAATTGGCCGTGAGCCCATACTAGTGTGACAAGGGTCGTGAGGAGGTTTGGGGGAGTGTCGTGCCTGCTCCCCCAGCCATTACTGCCCAAGTGGGGGCTTATGGTTGATTCCCGAAATTGGGTGTGAGTTGTGCAGTGGATGTTCACAACTGATTCTGGGAATCGACCATGAGCTAGCTCACACAAGTCACAATCGATTCTGGGAATTGATCGTGAGCCCCAACATGGGTAGTAAGGGCCACATGGAGGGATGGGGGAGTGGTCACATCACCTCCCCTAGCCCCCCTTGCGTTCCTTATCACTCGGGCAGGGTCTCACGAGGCATTCCAAGCAAAAAAAAATATTTTTTCTAAATTTTTTAATTTTTCAGTTTTCAATTTTTATTTAATTTTTCAATATTCTATTACTTGTTGTGTGTGTATATATATATACACACATACACACACCTAATAAGCCCCAAGGGTTAGCTCAACTGGTCAAATAAGTTCCTCGTCATTCGGGAGGTCACAGGGTCAATTCTCCCTTAATCCCTTGGAGTTAGGCCTAGCTATTGGCTGCGGGGCTTGATACCCTTGATGAAGCTCAGATATTTCTAGTAGACGTAGCAGTCACCCAATGACCGAGGGTGTCCATGAACCACCCCGAAAAAATAAAAATAAATAAATAAATAAAATTATTGACACCTAATCTTTGGGATTAGGTAAATCCATGTAAATATTGTAAATAGCAAAATAAAGAGAATTGGAAGACAAAGATACATTGAGAGATGAAACCCGATAGTCTCCCCCTCCATGTATATATCCATGTTCCATCTTAATGCAAAGCACAATTCAATTTGTGGAGTTACCTCTTAGCCTAACATGGTATCAGAGCTAGCTCCCAAATTTAAATGTATGCTTCTTGTAACTCCTAAAATCCCTGCCATATTCTTTGTCTATTGAATGCTTTGTCATCTTAATATTGAACGCTCTCCTTGTCAGTTTTTTGTGTACGCTAGGCGCTGCTCTATGCATTGAATGTGTTAAAATCCATGTCCATTCTGCTATATTGTTCATGGCATCATTTTCTTCAAGTTATACTTGCCGAATCTTGAGAATAGAGGTCGTATTTTGGGAAAAGAGACAAGGTTGAGTTCTGGTTTCTAATGGCACCAGTTCTCGTTTAAAGGAAATATAATCTCTCTCTTTTATTATCGCATCTATTTGCTACAGTTTGGACGTCATTCTATGAGAAAAAAGGACAAATACCCTTATCGTCGAAAGAATCAACTTACTTCGAAGAAGAGTTTCTGGCTGAAGGGACGAGATTTTATCACTATTGAGAGCCATATAAAATTTTAAGGGTGAAGCTAAATCTACCTCACTAAGGGACTAATTTTATGAAGTGATTATTGGATATAAAGAGAATACAACTGGCTAGAAATTATCTTCACTTTGGTTGTGTTGTGACTCTCTTCCTGATAACAGGGTTATGGACTGATTCCTCATCTATGTTTGACTAGTATGCTCTGTGTTGAAGTTTTTAATACTTTTTAATGTGTCCATGTGATAAGCATAAGAAGACCAACTTAAGAAGATCAATTTTATATATGAGTTGAGTTATTTTAGAGTACTTATGGTCATATTAAAAATGGTGGATTCATATATGCGTTAGAATTGTATTATATTCCCATAGGAGTATATACATATATGTGTGTGTGTGTGTGTGAAGGAAAGAGAGTATGTTGATATTTTTGAAGACCATATGTTATATGGGATATTGTTTATATGAATATGGTATGTGGTATTTTTTTGATAGCCATGAAATTGTATGGTGTATGGAGGAATATTGAGAGCCTACACTCTTAGCTGAAGATTTTTTTAAGGATAGCCAATTATTTTTATTACAAAGACTCGCAATTACTATAATTATTTTTGGCACAAAACAGTTTTTTTATGATGCATTCACTAATTTCCATTGTGGGAGTGGTTCTCTCTAGAAAAGAGAGCTATCCTGAGTAGTCCTAGAAGATAAAACACACCCTCATTTTTGTTGGGTGTGTGTTCTATTCTTTCCATGAATATCCCCATGCGTGGGGGGGTGATAGCCCCCCCTGTTCATTGCATCGGGCGCAATAGGGGAGGGCGATATCCCCCCTCTATAGCATCCAGGGAAGTGCCTTGGGGGAGTTTCTTTTTGGACACTATATTAGGTGGTCAATCCTACCTATGGTTTTGTGCGTGGTTTTCGCACATGATTTTGGGCATGATGGTATTTTGTAGATCCAGTCAAGGGAACTACGATTATGTTCTAATCTAGGATTAATGGATTTGGGTTTATGGATGCTTTGACATGTATATATATGTATTGTAACATTGAAAGGAATATAATGAAAAATCAATCTGGTAGTCTTGGTTTTGGTATCCAGGGGAAAATCTTTGTGTATATCTGTTTTATGTTTTATGCTCTCGCCATTGTTTATTTTCTATTTTTAGAATTCGTATGCAGGCAATTTCTGTATGGGGTTAAAACCTACATTTGGTACCAAAGTTGATTTAGCTTGAATGGGATGCCTTTGCTTCTCAAGGATTTTTCTTGGGCTTGTGGTAGACTCTATTCAATGGGAGATCTGCAGGATCGATTCTTGTGGTGAAAGAAGATGGCGAGCAATGGAAAGATAGAGATCGAGAAATTTAATGGTCAAAGTTTTGAGTTGTGGAAACTCAAGATGGAGGATCTGTTGGTGGATAAAGATCAGTGGATCGCGGTAGATCCGGGTACTAAACCAACGACAATGTCATATGAAGACTGGGCGAAGTTGGATTGAAAGGCAAAGAGCACAATACAGCTGTGTATCTCAGATTCAGTATTGTTGAATGTATCATGGGAAGCTTAAGTGAAGTCTTTGTGGGACAAATTAGGGTCTTTGTACCAATCTAAGTCTCTGGTGAATAAATTGTTCCTATGGAAAAATATGTATAACCTAAGGATGAAGGATGGAGACTCGGGCAGAGCATATGAACACCTTTAATATTGTGGTAAGCTAGTTGTTATTTGTTGATATAAAATTTCAGATGAAGATAAGTGTATCAATTTGTTGTGTTCTCTACCAAATTTGTGGGATAGTCTGGTTGTTGCAATAGATAGCAATGTGATTGCCTTGCAGTATAGTCGCATCCTTGCTATCAAACAAGATGAGATAGAAAAAGACAGAGGGCTAGAATGGTGATGCCTTGTCTGTATGAGGACAGTCCCATAACGAAAACAAAAATAAATCCCCGAGTGGGAGATCTAAATCTCCAGGAAACCTGTAAAGGTGTGCTAGAAATGCGGAAAGGAAGAGCACTTCAAAAAGGACTGTAGATCTAAAGCTCCTGAGAAAGGAAAGGGATCTGATGATGATCCTTCTACAAAGGCGAAAACCACCTTAGATGAAGGTGGAGATGTGTATTTGTCTTCTTCTTTAAGTACACATGTAGATCATGAGGAATGGTTGATTGACTCAAGTGCATCCTTTCACTTCACTCCCCATAGGGAGTGGGTCTAAGAATATGATAAATATGATGGTGGTGATGTCTTCTTAGGGGATGACATGAAGGCTAGAATCATCAGTCACAGAAAAGTCAAGTGGAAGTTATAAGGTGGAAGGATTAGAACACTTCCAAGTGTTTTTAATATTCTTGCATTGACTAGAAATTCGATTTCTGTAAGCAAGCTGGATGATGCAGGTGTAAAAACAATGCTCGAGAAATATACCTACAATATGGTTTGGGGAGCACTGGTATTGATGCGGGGTTTCAGATTGGAACTTTGTACAAGCTTCAGGGTAGCATTGTTATTGATGGGTGTAATAGTTCTGTGGTTCCTGAAAGTGGAGCAAAAAATCTAATGGTCTCTGGAGAAAATACCATGCTATGGCATCAAATGCTTGAACATATTGGAGAGAAGGGCCTTTAAATACTTCAATGTAATGGTATGGTAGAAGGTATGTCTAATTTCTCTATGGTTTTTGATTTCTATGAAAATTGTGTATATAAGAAGTAGAATCAGGTGAGTTTCCCCTCTGATGCTAAGAGAGAAAAACAAATATTAGAGCTTGTGCATAGTGATGTATTTGAACCTGTGTTGATTCCATCACTGGGTAAGTCTGTGTACTCTATATCATTTATACATGACTTCTCAAGGAATAAATGGATATATTTCCTCAAGAAGAAATATGAAGTCTTTGACAGGTTTAAAGAATTTAAGGCTCTGGTGGAAAACCAGACAAAGAAGAAGATAAAGGCGTTGAGGATAGATAACGGTGGAGAGTTTTGCAAGAAGGAATTTGAAGAGTTCTGTAATAAGTGTGGTATAGCATGACTGAAGACTATTCCATACACACCTCAACAAAATGGAGTTGCAGAAATAATAAACATGACGTTGATGGAAAATGAAAGAATCATACTCAGTGGTGTCCGATTAGGACATGAATTCTGGGCAAAGGCAGTGGAGATTGCATATTACCTAGTCAATAGATCACCTTCATCAACGTTGGAGGATAAGACTCCATAAGAGGTATGGACTGGTAAGAAACCCTCTCTTTCACATCTGAGAGTATTTGGATGTGATGCATATGTACA
>APFE031409589.1:0-21477 GCA_000404065.3 Pinus taeda | reverse complement strand
AAGAGGAAGAGGACATGTCCCGTGTTCCATATCCAAGTGCATTCGGTAGCCTAATGTATGCAATGGTCTGTACTAGACCATACATTGCACATGCAGTGGGAGTATTGAGTAGGTTTATGTCAAAACTAGGGAAGGAGCATTGGACAATAGTGAAGCGGGTTTTCAGGTATTTGCATGGCACTAGTGATTATCGTCTGTGCTACCAAGGAAGACCAGAATTGGATAGAGCTTTGGACATCCATGGTTTTGTTGATGCAAACTGGGCTAGAGATATGGATCAAATAAGATATACAAGTGGGTATGTGTTTAACCTATTTGGAGGTGCAATCAGTTGGATGAGTAAGAGACAGTCTATAGTATCACTTTCAAATACAGAGAAAAAATACATGGTATCCACTCATGCAAGCAAGGAAGAAGTTTGGTTGCAGATATTGTGTCAAGTATGGGGTTAGTACAACGAGCTATAAGGATAGACTGTGACAACCAAAGTGCAATTTTCTTGCCAAAGAACCTTGCTTATCATTCAAAGACAAAGCACATTGATGTTCAATGTCAATTTGTAAGGGATGTGATTGAGGACAAAAAGGTGTTGCTGGTAAAGGTGGACACTTTGAAGAATACTGCAGATGCATTGACAAATTCTGTGAGCACTGAGAATTTCTCTTGGTGTAGAGAAATAAAGGGCTTGCAGGGTTGGACCAATGACTAATCTCTCCTATGGCCCCCCATGGAAAGAAAACAACAAGTGGGAGAATTTTAGGTGTGTGTTATATTATTTCCACAACTATCCCCACGCGCGGGGAGGGGGGGGGGGGCACAAGGGGGGCGATAGTCCCCTCCATTTGTTGGGACAGGCACATTACCCTGGGGAATTTTTTTGGACCCTATATTAGATGGGCTAACCTACCTATGGTTTTGTGCATGGTTTTCGCACATGGTTTTAGGCATGATGGTTTTCTTGCCCATGGTATTTTGTAGATCCAGGTCAAGGGAACTATGGTTATGTTCTAATCCAAGGTTAATGGATTGGGGTTTATGGATGCTTTGGCATGTATATATATGTATTAACGTTGAAAGGAATATAATGAAAAGCCAATCTAGTAGTCTCAGTTTTGGGATCTAGGGGAAATCTCTGTGTATATATGTTTTATGTTTATGCTCTCGCCATTATTTATTTTCTATTTTTAAAATTTGTATGTAGGAAATTTTTGTATGGGATTAAAACCTACAATTTTCAATGAGTTGTGGAAAGGGGTTTGTGAAGCAGAAGGAGACAATGAATCTAAAAATCCCACTTTAGATAAGGAGCTTTCCAGTTGGGAAAACAAGAACAGCAAGGCTTATGCCTTGATTGCAACATTAGCACATGAAGAGGTGAGTCGACATATTTCTCCATTTTCAAATTCCTTTGAAGCCCTAAAGAAGCTAAAGGAATTGTATGAATCACACTCTGAACTTGATGTTGTTCAACTGATGATTAAGTTGTTCAATTTTGAGTTGAAAAATGATGACCCTCTTGCCTTAGCATCAGAAGTAAGATCCATTATGCATGACATAAAAGCCATTGGTGTTGAAAGAGATATTCCTCTCATAGCATATGTCAAGGCACTATATCCCACCTATTCACATTATCTTGATCATTGCAAGCAAGCGACAACCTTAAGGAGATTATCTTTTACTCCCTTGAGAAGAAGTTTGTTGAGAGAGAGAAGGATTCTGGGAAGAATACAACTCCTCAGTCTACTGAAGAAGTTGTATGCCTTGCACAAAATGAGAATAATCATGCACAAGATTCTTCTAGAGGAAGAGGTGGTCGAAGATGAAGAGGAAAGAGGAATTTTAGAGGGAAGGGGGGGCAAACAATTCCCAAGAGAAAAGTTTGATCTTCATTGCATAAAATGCAATACATATGGACATGATGCATCCACATGTAATTTGCCTTTGGATAGAATTGGGCAGGAAATAAATGAAGGAAAGTGTAAAACACCTGACAAAGGGAAAGGTAAAGCACTTGAATCTGCTCATTATGTTGTGCCACATTGCAACATCAGTGTAACTAAAGACTTATTCGATGCTTCACTTGGTTCATGGAAAGATGATTGGTTTCTTGATTTAGGAGAAACTTTGCACATGAATTTCAGAAGATTTTTCTTTAAAGAATTCACTGAAAATGTTGATGGAGTAGTATACTTTGTAGACAATTTAAAACTCAACCCATCAGGGCTTGGCACTATTAGGCTCAAACTTCTTGGTCTTCCAAACTTTCTTCTACATGATGTTATATACCTCCCAGAGTTGAGGAGAAACTTGTTGTATTTGGTCCACATCAGCTAGAAGGGGCACTCCATTCATATATTTGATGGCAAGGTTGAGGTTAGAAAAGCATCAGATCACTCACTTGCCATGATGGGGATAAAAGAATAAATACTTCTGAAGTTGCAAGGAACCTCTGCTCGTGCACATAAATTTTCACATAGTTCTCATTATGATGAAGGTACATTTCCATCAAGTCTTTTATGGCATGCTAGATTTGGACACTTGAACTATGAAAACCTTCATTTGTTGAAGAAAAATAGTGTTATTGGTTTCCCTACTATTCCTAGGAAACTTAAGCAATGTGATGACTGTATCATAGGAAAGCATAAAAAATTGTCTTTTCATGATTCTCATTCCGGAGCACATAGAAAACTTGAACTCATTCATTTTGATTTATTTGGCCATATGCGTGTTCCTTCTGCAAATGGTAATAAATATATGATGACGTTTATTGATGACTACACCAGAATGTGTTGGGTTTAGTTATTGAAGAATAAATCTGAAGCTTTTGAAACAGTCAAGAACTTTCATGCATGGATTGAAAATGATGCACAATCTCATAATGAATCTATTTGCACTGATAATGTTAAAGAATACACTTCAAATGAATTTTAAAACTATCTTCGCCGACATGGAGTCAAACATCAAGCAACCGTGCCTTGTAATCCCCAACAGAATGGAGTAGTTGAAAGAGTGAATAGGAAAATCTTAAATATGGTATGTTCCATGATGTTTCTCAATAATGTTAAACTGATGCAGTTCTATGTGTTGTGTATATAAATAATAGGTGTCCATATAATTTTATATAAACAAAAACTCCCTATAAAATGTGGTATGGCCACATTCCTTTGGTGAGACATCTAAGGGTTTTTGGTTCCACCTGTTATGCCTTGATACCCAAGGAACAGAGAAACAATCTCAATGCAAGGAGTCACAAATGTATCTTCTTGGGGTACTCAAATACCTCCAAAGCATACCGTCTCTATGATGAAGTCAATAAGAAGTTTATAGTATCTAGAGATGTGATCTTTCTTGAATCTTCCAAGGCTGACAATGTTGTTGAGCAGCAACTTGATCGTTTTGATAGATTTGGACATGCAAAAATATTTTCAAGAGTTTGATAATGAGATTCCTCATCTTGAAGGGGGGACTCCTACACTAGATCAATCTATGGAATATTCTTATAAATCACTCTCTCCCCTGCATGAAGCTCCAACCACTGATATAGATGACACTTTTAGTGATGTGATTGACAAAATTGGGAGACTAAATCTTGGTTCAGCCTCAACTCAGTCAACCAAGTAGCCTGGGCCATCTTAGAAAGGTCCCCCAAAATGGATGACAAAGACACTTGAAATTGTTCATTGTGATGAGGTTGGAAAGATAGGAACAAGAAGCTCAACCAAATAGAATGGAGGTGATGTAGACAATCCTGATTCACCGGTTGATATGGATGTTTCTTATGATTGTGAACTGAATTTTTCGACATATTTCGAACCAACTTCCTTCAAAGAATACACTTCTCATGATGAATGGAAAGAAGTGATGCAGAAAGAATATGATGCTTTGATAAGGAATAGCACTTGGAAGATGGTTGATTCTCCATTGGGAGCCAAACCAATTGTCTGCAAGTAAATCTTCAAAAACAAGTATAAAGCAGATGGCTCACTTAACAAGCATAAATCCAGGCTTGTGGCAAAAGCTTTTTCACAGAAGGAAGGGGTTGACTATGAGGAGACATTTTCCCCCACAACAAAATGGGCTACCATCTAGACACTCTTTGCCTTCGGAGCACAAAATGTTTGGAAAGTCCATCAAATGGATATAAGAACTACTTTCTTGCATGGAGATCTATAAGAGATTTTTTTAATGTCCCAACCAAAAGGATTTGTTGTGAAGTGTTAAGAACACAAAGTATGCAAGCTTGTAAAATCCTTATATGGCCTCAAGCAAGCAGCAAGCCTAGTACGAGAAGTTAACTAAGCATCTTTTGAAACTCAACTTCAAAAACTATGATCTTGATGATGCAATTTGTTTGTCAAGAATGTTGGAAAAATAGTTCTATATCTCGTGGTGTATGTAGATGATCTTCTGATGACAGGGAAAAATGAGAGCTACATTGCATCCATAAAGAAGGAATTGAGGAAAGGTTTTGAAATGACAGATTTGGGCTATGTTCACTACTATCTTGGTATTGAAGTAACACAACATTCAAATTTTATATTCCTCTCTCAGAAGAAGTACATTAGAGACCTGTTGAATAGGTTTGGCATGGATGAGTGCAATCCTTTGACTACTCCAATGGAACAAAACTTAAATTCACATCCACTGAAGGAAAAGAATTTGAGGATGCAACGAAGTATAAACAACTCGTAGGAAGTCTCAACTACTTGACTACTACCAAACCAGACATTTCATTTGATGTTGGAATCCTCTCTAGGTTAATGAAAAAGCCTTGTAAGGTTCATTGGTCTGCTGCAAAGAGAGTTCTAAAGTACTTGAAGGGAACTCCAGGCATTGGACTGAAGTATACACAAGTGGGTAACTTCCGCTTGATTGGATACTCTGATTCAAAATTCGATGGAGATAAACAAACTGGGGTATCTACTTCAGGTTATGTTATGAGTCTTGGATCAGGAGTTGTCTCCTGGAGGTCATGCAAATAATCAGTTCCAGCAGATTCCACAACTGAGGTAGAATATGTGGCCATAGCTGAAGCAACAAAGGACATGTTGTGGCTCAAGAAAATTTTGGAAGATTTTCGGGAGAAATAAGTGCATTCAACTCCTCTTTTGATTGACAACATTTCGGCAATAAAGTTGGCCAAGAACCCAAAGTTCCATGATCGAACGAAGAACATCAATAAAAAAATACCATCTAATTCGACATCATGTTGAGGCCAAGACAATCCACCTACGCCATTGTTCCACAAATGAGCAGATTGCAAACATCTTCACCAAAGCACTTGGAAGAGAAAAGTTTGAAAGATTCAGAATGATGCTTGGGCTCACCAACATCCTTTCATATTGGGGGGGGAGGAATGTTAACACGTGATCTTTGGAATTAGGTAAATCCATGTAAATATTGTAAATAGAAAAATAAAGAGAAATGAGAAATGAAGAGACATTGGAAGATGAAACCCAATAGTCCCTCTCTCCATGTTCCGTCTTAATGCAAAGCACAATTCAATTCATGGAGTTACCTCCTGGCTTGACTCTCTCTCTCTCTGTCTCTCTCTTCCTCTCTCTTCTCATTTTATTATATATAATTTGTTTTTTTTAAATTTTTAAATCAAAATCTTATTTTATCTCTTATAATGCTTTTTCTTATTACTTTTGTCTTTTTGTGCTAAATTTTTTTTTTTTTTTTTAAATGTTTATTTTTATTTTATTTATAATATTTTTTTTCTTTTTCTCCGAAAAATTCTTTTTGCTAACAATTTTATGTGAATCACTATTTTATGATAAAAAATAAAAAATAAAAACTTTGAATGTCATCATCTTTGGATATAAATTTCATAAAATTTGCTAATTTTTCAACATTTTTTATTCAATTTTCCTCATAAAAATCCTCTATTTAACATGCTATTTTTAATTAAAAGGTCCCAAAATATGTATTTTTTTTTACTTATGTATATATGCAAAATGTGTATTTTTTGTCAAATGTTATTTTTTTTTCTAATGACAATTATTTTATGTGTATTGAAGTATTAATTAATGATATATAAATAAATAAAAATATAACTTCAAAATATTATTTTTATTTAACTTTGAAAAAAAAAAATCAAAATTTCATTATAAAAAAACATTGCCAAGAAAAACTAAAAACTAAATCCTCAAAAACCCTTAAAAAAAACGTTTCTGGATGAAAGACAAGAAGAGGAATATGAGAACTTGAAAAGTAGTTAAATAACCATCATTTAAAAAAAAATGTGCATTTCCCGATGGGTGTGGCATTAACTTTCTTAGGCACGACAGTTAGCATCATTCGCATGTGTGAAACAACAATGGTGAAAGGGTAGGCGGGCATGGGGATGGGAGCCAAGCTCTCCAACTGGATTGATCACATCCCAACGTGGTGTTCACACTGCCCTCAGTCACAAACACACCTACCCTTGTCAAATCAGTTTAAATTCGAGCATTTGGTGGGAGAGGGGCTTGAGTTTGGCATTCCCCTTATTTGGTTTTTTTGGCCATCACAATTTGTTATGACTTCATCCCAGGGAAGCTTTCTTATAGAGTGAAAAGATTCTGACATAAGCAAGGCATACCGCACTTAGGAGCACATGATTTGGGTTTTTAATGTTGTTGTTAACATGTGTGCCATGACACACACTTTTCCTTCCCTAGTTTTCGCTCACTCAGGTCTTCTCTCCTGCTTGTTTGATCCTGTCATGTTGTTTCCCCTTTATAACCATATGGCCCTTGTCTCAAGGTGGTGGTTTTTTAGAATTGTTCAAAGGAAAGAGGAATATTTCCAATTTCCATTCAACTTCTGGTTGCCATGGTGGGAGCTCAATGCTTTCAACAAAGGTATGTCTATGTATTACCCACCTTCATGATTCCAATCTTGTCATCAATTTACTAGTTATTGTACATCATTTCTCTTTGTCAGTCTATTTGATTCTTGCAAGTGCCTATGTTCTTTGTGTTGTTTCTTCACAACACAATGATAGGTACCTCACTTGATATGGTCGTTGTGTTACCCACTACATCCCCTCAAATTACTGACTCTGCAGGTATTTCATACTATTGTACAATATTGGTATGTGGTGTCTAGTATCCTAGTACATTTTGAATCTGGTTTTGTCAGTCTCACGGGTTACGTCTTGGCTAATCTAAGTTTCCTAGTTCCAATTAGTGATTTTCCTCTACAAATTCAACTCCTCTAAGAGGTTGAATATGTAAGTCATTTTGGGTCACTCTTCCTTTCTATTGTCGATGACACACTCATTTGTCTCAATCTCCACACTTCCTTAATACTACTTGTCGACCATTATAGTCTCCTGTCCATCCCTCCACCTGTCTATACACATATTCCCTACCATTACATAGTATCGAGACAATTTCTACCCAGTCATTGGGGTGGTGCCTAAGGCACGTCTCCCTCTCATCATCAGTGTCTCTTTAGTTGGAACTTCATGGCTTATCACTTCAACTTAATTCCCCTAAAGTGAGGAATGAGTTTCTTCACTTGGAAGCAAGGGAGTTTGGGGACTAGTTATACTTTTGTGACTCTAAAATCAGCGTCAATACCTTCAAGTGGACTCCTAACCCAGGAAAATTTTAAAAAAGGAGGCTTCATTTCCTTCACTCAATAGATGCACAACATTAGCTAGAACTGTTTCTTCACATGGTCATTCGCGATAAGCAAGTAAAAAATTATCAGTTTGCAAGACAAGAGGAGATTAAGTGAATTCTACGAGATATTAGATATAATCTAGATGACATCATGGACAAATTAACATGGGTAGATCATTTTTTGGTGTTTCATTCAGACTCTAGATCAGATACACAGCCTGAAGCACCAGAAGTCATCAATGCTCCAATAGAGATTTCGCCCCAAGGCAATTCCAACTCCCTCTCTCCAATTGTCATATTAGATTAATAGTTTCTCATGGTTCTTTGCATCTCATTTTCAAACAGGCTACACCTAGATTTTCTATGCTTCTATCATTTTCATGGTGCTTTAGTATGCCATATGCAAACATTCATTTTTTTATGGTTTGCTTTGAATACACTTATGCATGTAACTATTTGCGGGCAATGCTTTGTGTACCTTTCTTGATATTTTGTAACTTTTGGCAAATTTTTGGAATAATCTGGGAAGTTAATCCTAGGATCTGAGGTTGTTACTGATATGATCTAAGGTTGTTACTCATAGAAATGGTGAACTTTGTTACCACTACTAGAACATGGGATACTAGAGAGTTTTTGGGAGATAGAAGTTATCAATGTAATATCTACAAAGCTTAAAAAAAAATTGTGTATACTTAGGACATATAAAAATTTAAAGTGTAAAAAATATGTCCCTGGAGAAAAGAAAAAGAAAAAGAAAAAAAATGATGATGCATCAATGCTTTTCAAAATTTGTATGAAAATCACCAACATTTTAAAAACAATATCCATACTTACTAGATAAGAAAATTTGAAGTGTAAAAAATAAGCCAAAAAAAGGGGTTAATGTTGTATCGACACTTTTCAAAATTGGCATGAAAATCGCTACCATTTTAAAAAAGAACATACTTAATACATAAGAAAATTTAAAGTGTCAAAATATGCTTAAAAAAAGGTGTATTTTGAATCAACACTTTTCAAATCGGATGATTTTTGCAACCTCTAAAAAGGTGAGAAATCAGTACAATTCTCATTTGTTTAGTAATTGTGTTTTGAAAGGGGTTGTGGCGAGTCAAGCTGTATTGGACATAGGGATGACTCTCATCCCATGTTCGTGGATGCTTGGAGTTGTACATGCATAGTATGTGTACTATCATCCTGTTGGCGACTTCTGTCGGCCATCAGTATAGGGATGGAATGTAGTCAGCTTAGTGAACTTGGTGTCCAACAATGACCAGAGGCTCGACCATAATGCACTTAAGAACTTGCTATCTTGATCTAATATAATGGTTTGTCGGATCCCAAAATGAACCCACACTTGTTCAAAGAAAAGTTTAGAAGTGCCTTCTATTGTGATATTCTTCTTGCGGGCAACTAATATGTACATCTTAGAAAATCTATCAATGACCACAAATACATAGCCATTACCATGCTTGGTAGAAGGAAGGCTAGACATCAGGTCCATTGAGAGGTATTCCCATGGTCATCTAGGAGAAGGAAGAGGAGTGTATGGGTATTTCTTCTTAATGGTTGGCTTGGCAATAATGTGGGTAGTGCAAGATCTAATATGTTTTCCAACATCCTATCGAAGTTTTGGAAAACAAAAATAATTTTGTAGTTCTTCCATCATTCTATTCAAACCAAAGTGTCTTCTAACTTGATTGTAATGTGCCTCCCAAACTGGTTTGGTGCGCTCACTTTAAGGAACAAAAAGGTCTCCCTGGTAGCATAACAGTGCGTCGTGGAGGGTAGTTTGGAAATTTCTTTCCATCCATCAACATCTGGTATGTGGTGGCAAACTCTAGATCATTTTTTCATAGTTGTGACCATCTAGAAGTCTCTTACCCACAAGAGTTGAGAATAGTGGCCAGTGCCACAATTAGGGGCCAAATGAGGAAATATGCAACGTTATTAGTGTTTTCCTTCTTGTATTTAATGTTCAAATGGAATTGTTGTGGATACATGGACCATTTTTTATGGCAATCGTTCTACAACTTTCCTCGTGTCTACATAAACTGAAGAGGTTGGTGATCTATGTGGATGATCATCTCCTTCCTGAGAATGTAATGTTTCCACCGATGACAAGCCTACACGATGGAATACATCTCTTTATTATAGGAGGGGTGTTTCTGAATAATTTCAGAGAGTGTCTCATTGTGATAACATATTTGGAGGCATCTATCTCAATTTCAAATGGTTGTTGCAGGTCTGGAAATGTGAGTACTGGTGCAGAGAAAAAGTGGTGTTTACTGCACGAAATTCCTTTCATTGTGACTTGAAGAAAAAAAAAATTTCTTTCTCTCCACCTTTGGTAATTTGACTCAAAGACAAAGTGATATGAGAGAACCCCAACATAAAACTTTGATAGAAATTTGCAGGGCCCAAAAAACTACGAAGCTTTGTTAGAGTTGTTGGTGCTAGCCAATCCCAAATGACTTGGATCTTTGCTAGATCCATGTGCATGCCTTGCTTATCAATTATATAACCCAAATATTGAACTTGGTTCATGTCAAACGAGCCTTTATCCATGTTGGCACATGGTTTGTGTTGCCATGATGTTCTTAGGACATGCTGAATATGTTGTAAGTTCTCTTCCCAACTCTTATTGAAGATGAGGATGTCATCCAGATATACAACTATGAACGAGTTGGTGAAATGTCGCAAGATGTCATCCATCAACCTCATAAAAACAACAAGGAAATTTTTCAACCTGAAGGGCATGACCAACCACTCAAAGAGGCCCTCCTTGGATTTGAAGGCAATCTTCCATACATTTGTGGGTTATATTGGAACCTAGTGATAACCAAACTTTAAATCAATCTCACTGAAGTACTTAGCCCCCTTGATATGGTTAAGAAGGTAATCAATCTATGGGATCAAGTATCTGCCCTTGACAGTGATTTTATTTAATGCCCAATAATCAATGCAGAGTCTCTAGGTCCCATATTTCTTCTGTACAAGTATAATTGGTCTCCCACAAGGTGAGGAACTTGGTCGTATGTGCCCTTTTTGTAGAAGCTCTTGGATCTGTCGCTTGATTTCCTTATTTTCCATAATAAAGTGATAATATATTGGCCCATTAGGTAGAGGTGCTTCGGGAGTCAAATCGATGAAATGCTTGACTTGACAGTGCAAGGGTACCCCCGTGGGTAAGGAGAAATTTCCATGTACTCTTCCATGACCTTATCAACCTGCTTTTGTTGCATCAAGGAACCCTTTCTAGGGGCCATGGATGTGGCCACGATCTTCCCCTAACCTTGAGAGCAAACAAGGAAGAAAAAAAATTTCCCGATATGGGAGATGATCTTACTGCATTGCGTACCAAAGTTCAAACAAATGGCAGTAGGTGGGGCTACCTCTAGTATCCTATATAGTTTTTTTCCCAAAATAATAATAAAAGTATGAGGTCTGGACTCATACATAGCATATCACTTCCACAAGTATTGTTGGCTTAATAAAACATCACAAAGTTCAAGGGGAGAATCATCGCACAATACCTCGTCTGTGAAGGGATTGATGTTGTATGGAAAGCAACAATGTTGGTTGACATAGAGATCTCGCCCTTGGTGGAGCCACTAGATGGTGTATGGCTACAAGTGTAGTTGTTTTGGTAGGTCCAACCACTTAACGAACTCTGCTGAGAAATTAGACAAATTTTGAGGTCTAAAATGGGACTCCTAAGGAATATTATAAAATAACTGTGGAAATAATAAAATAAGATCATATTACATCTTCAAATTTTAGAGGGAAAAAATAAAAACTACTTTTTGAACTCATATTTTCAATTTATCTCGTTATGATTTTACTAAAATTCCAAGGAGTACTCATTGGATGCATAATTTAATTCCTTATCCAAGGAGTATCCATGTTACATACTTTCGATGGACCCTACTACATTAAAAATCAGAAATACATGAAAAAACTTGATTGCAATCACGTTTTTCATGTATTTCTCATTTCTTGTGTAGTAGGGTCCATCAAAAGTACTCAATATAGGTACTCCTTGGATGAGGGATTAAATTTTTCATCCAACCAGTGCTCCTACTCAAAATCTGAGTAAAATCATAGAGATATTAGTTGAAGATATGAGTTGAAAAAAGTAGTTTTTTTATTTTTTTCATTTTTTAATATTTTTACTTTTTTACTTAAAAACTGGTGAATCATCCCCCATGGTTGACATCATCATCTTGAAACCTATTAGTTCTTATAAAGTTGATTTTGGTTGTACTTTTTTTATTTGAGGCCCATTTAAACCTCAAATTTCTCTAATATGAGGTTCTTTTGCCTTCCATTATTGACAATGAACTGTAGCGGGGAACCCTCGACCCACATTTGTGAGTGGAAGAGATTACCCCCCTACTTTGGATCTTTGGGCTCAATATTTTTCACCTTCGTTTTGACAATGGTGGCAATACATACTGCATCAATGATCTGTTTCTCCTTGCCAACTTTTGGCTCAGAGCCAGAACATGCATATGATTTTGAATCTTTTAGCTCGGCCACTAATGACTGCTTGGTGCAACACGCATCTGTGTTGTGAGTGGGATGTTGTGGAATTCACACCACTTTCCTATGTCATTCCTTTTCTTCACCTTGTTATTATTTACTTGTGGCTTTGATGGGTTGTCTTAACTTCCTCCACATTGGCTTTGTCCTTTCTTTTATGGTTTGGAGGTGCCTTTTCCCCGCTTTGGATTCGTAGATCCAAAGTCTCACTTCTTCTGTTTAAATTTATGCTAGATCTTGATATCATATCAATATGTTGTGCCAAGCGAGGATATATCCAAGAACTTCATTTTCGCTTGGATGTATTTGTGCA
Organism: Pinus taeda; assembly: GCA_000404065.3. Lineage (NCBI taxonomy): Eukaryota > Viridiplantae > Streptophyta > Pinopsida > Pinales > Pinaceae > Pinus > Pinus taeda. Next base: position 9,006 of record APFE031409589.1, on the reverse strand, counting down.
TATAGCCACGGTATTTGAGCACCATATGCCACTTATATTCCTTAATACCCAACTTTTTGCAGAGGGTATGAAAATATTCGTGAACTTTGGCATGTCTTCATGGTCCCTTTCCTGTTGTACTGTGGTTCATTTTATGTACTTGTCTTTATAGCTCTCGATAGAGTAATATTGTTCCTTGAAAATGTCTCCAAAAGAACTCCAAGAGGGTGCAACTGAAAGTAGTGAGGGTTCCTCCTTTTCCTTCTGCTCATAGTAAGTTTCCCACCAGTCCTTGACATGGGGGGTGGCCTTGAGGAGTGTAAAAGTAACATTTTCCCTATCAGAAAAATTATGGACTGAAATATATCATTCTAGCAAATTTAGCCATTTATGTAGTGTTTCTTCGTCTATATGACCTTCAAATATAGGAATATCAAATTTAACTTGTACCTTAAAGGGGGAGGGGCTTCCAAGGTGACTACTAGATGAAGATTATTTTCCCACTTGCATCCGCCAAAGGATCTAGGAAAAATTATCCATGTCATCTCATTCCTTTGTCGCTTGAGAACCTCTCTGAGCAACAATTTGAAAGGATACATTGCTCCCTCATCTTTCTTTTCCTCCGCCTTGAGAGGTCATCGGGGTCAGCGAAGCTAGTCTTGCAAGGGTTCAACTAGTTCATGTCCCAACTCCTTGTATCTCGACCTCGTTTGGGACATGCACAGAAAAACAGATAAATAATAGATCACTCATACACCACTGATCCATAATTTTGCAGGAATAAAATGAAATACACATTTAATAAAAAACATAGAGATATATTGAAACGAAACTTCAGTTAATAAATAGAAAATATTGGAAACTATTTACATGTAGAAAGGAAACAAACTAGATCAAGTGATGGTGGCTTATCTATGAGAAGAGATATGGTGGTACATGCCATCAGAACTGTGTTACAACAAGGTTATGAGGCATTGCTATCTTGAATAAACATTGAGAAACCCTAAACATCCAAAACCCTAATCCTAAAAGATAAAGTGCCAAAAAGTATGGGCCCCGATGGGGTTAGTTGGAAATTCTACTTCCCACGGTCGTAACTTTGGCATATGATCTCTATTTTGTGTGCATGATAGCATTAGAAAGGTCTATCCGAGGAAAAAAAAAATTGACTGCAAATTTCATTTAAAGATTCATGTTTTCCTATTTACCCAAAAAACATCATTTAGGGCCTTAAAATGGATTCAAAAGTTCGAGACCTGAAAACTCCCAAAAATAGAAAATTGTTGAAATAGAAAATTGTGCTGAAAAATAGGAAACTGATAGAAAACAATACTAGGAGTCCAAGTGGAATAGGAAGGTAGCCACCAATATACACCTGGATCAAGAACAAACATAACAAGGACTTGGTAGAAAAGGCTATAAGTTATCTTTTTCAACATTTTTATTGATGCATTGATATCAATTAATAGTGTAAGGATGTAACACTCTCCTCCCACATCTACCCAAGCAATTGGCCAGTCGGGGTCAACAAGCTACAAGAGGCCACTATGATATGATTCGACCTCCTAAGTCACCTTAAGGAAGTGGAAGCAATGGAAACACACCATACAGATATCCAACATCATCAACAAAAGCCTTAGAGGACAAGTCAGCTACTCAGACAACCTGTCCCTGGGTCCCACTCATATTTTAGGTTTCTTGGACCATAGTCACTCCAATGCTATGGAAAAGGGAGTGACCAACAACCTAAAGTCACTTTCACAAGGCTGCCTGCCAATGACTATGGACGAAAATTGTCAGTGTTATGCCACCGACTCTAGGATTTGAGCCACCTTTTTAGGCCCATAGCCTAGGTCACTGCCCAGAACTGAACCATCTCTTCAAATCAGTGAATTAACGTGGAAATGAAAACATTAAATCAATTACTTGTTCAATACCTTGACTGGATCCCTCCTAGCCATGACCAACATTTCGTTAGACATATCGTCAACATGTAATCTATAGGTGTAAATAACAAAGTTAAGTGTAGAGATCTCATACTTATCTATGAATCGCTATGAACCATTGTTTCCTCCTGCCATTTTCTACATTATCATCTATTAGGTAATAGACACATTATCCATTCACATACAGGTAAAAACATGTTGAGATCCATACATAACTGTTGTCATAAAATGTGCATATAACCAACATAATAGGAACAAAAAAAAACATGATAGCCATAAAATCCATAAATACATGAGTACCTTTACACATGGAAATCAAGGAAATTATTTATCATTAATGAATGCAATAAACCAACCGGAGACAAGACTACCACATTCCACCCGACCGTAGAATGGCTAAGCCAAATATCTCTTTAACCATTCACCCTCATGCCATATTACAAACATGAATGTGGGATCTCATAGAACACATCAATCCAAACTCATCAAAGGCTTCCAGAGGCCATCCACCTCAACCTATAAAATAATGATTCCACCTCAAGGTTGGATATCACAAAACCATAGTAAGATTGGTCTCCATCCAAGCCTTCCAGGGCTTCCAGATCATTTGTTCCAACCAAGTCTTCCAGGACTATTAACTCAACCCACAGTTGTCATTGGGCTTCTAGAATGTTTGTCCAACCAAGGCTTCCAGGACTAGTAACTCAACCCACCAAGGTCTTCCAGAGAATTTTTCCAACCAAGGCTTCCAGGTCTAGTAACTCAACCCAAATTGTTACAGGGATTCCAAAGTGTTTGTCCAACTAAGGCCTCCAAGAACTAATAAATCAACCCCAAGCTAAGGAATCATGAGAACCAACCAAAAAAAAATCATGAAAGTAAACCCACAATCACCATGGCTATCCCGGAAATGGTAAGGCTATGCAATCCATTTTCAATCACCGCCATCCTCCATGCCTAATGATAAATCACAACCAACAAACCGCATACATATGCGATGCATGCCAAAACTAGTGGAGAAACCATACATACAACTTGCTACCTACAAGAAAAAAAATGTAGGTGCTTATGCTGATGCCTTCTTGCGCTTTCCTACTCTTCATTTGTCTTCTTGCTCCAAAAATCCAATTGTGCCACACCCTCCAAGAGTATGAGAGAGAGAAAAATGAGAGAGATATCCAACACTGAACTGACAAAAATTACTAGTTGATCCTCAAAATCCTTTTTATTATCGAGGCCTCTATTTTCTTTATTTTCCATTATTTTACATCATTTTCCTCCTCACATGCAACCTGCGACTTTTCACCTCCTTTTTCTCCTAATTTCCATTAGTTTCATAAATAAATGTGTCAAAATGCCCTTTAATGCCTTATTCATTTCCTTTGCCAATTTCCTTAGCCATAAACAACCAAATGAACACCCCTTAGGATGTCTTGCCCAACATTCATCTTGGAATAAATGTTTGAGTCATCTGTGGTTATTTTTTTTAACATTTATTACATGGAATTTTCACCGGGGCTATTACAGAACCCTCCCCCTTGGGGGACACCTTCCTCGGTGTTCAATGACACCTATAACGAACACGGCTACTGAAAATAAAACATACTACCCATGGAGCTCTATAACATAGCTTGTTGTAGTATTTACAATGACCATCTGCTAAAGCAAAACATCATGACAACATACCACATAGTGGAGATTTATAACACAACTCATTACGGTATTTACAATAATCACATATACACATAAGAGGAAATGTTGATGGAGCTCGAGGAGAGTTGTGTGATACCCAACAGGTAATGTAAGACATATGTGAAGCTCGATGTATGAGTAAGCGTAGTGGAAGGTAAGACTATGACAACCTGATGGACTAGTTGGGTCCATTGGTGTAAATGGACAATGACAGGATAGTCATGAGAAAGGTAACTAGAAAAGGTAAAGTAAATGGACCTGAGATGTCGGATGGATTGACTAAGTTGGGAATGGTGGTTCTCAATGTTGTTCATGAATAAAGGAGGTTCTCTTAACCTTGACCTTAACATCTAGTATTTATGTTGTGATCATGATTGCTTTATGCTAATGATTATATGCACATATGTATGTATATGCATTGTTATCTGACAGGGTCATTAAGGATGATGATTGTTTTATGCTAATGATTATATATGTGTCTATGTATCTATATCACTATCTGACTGGGTCATCAAGAATCGTTCTTGTGGAGGAATGATTACTTACACAGGCAAATGACATGAAGAGGTTCCTGGTCATATGAGGAATCAATTGGGAAGAGTAGTCCTGACAAATATATGAGGTCAGTATCACATGAATATGAATTTATGTTGTATGCTTATATTATGCCCATGTTTATGTTACGATAGATAATGTGGAAGGATACATTAGCGAAATGAAAGTAGTGTGGTCTGCGACATGTTGGGACAAGCATGGATAAGACACTAGAAGCAAGGTTGCTTGGTAAAGAGTCGGTGTGGCTTTGGATGTGTGGTACAATTGTTGTGCATATGTCGTATATGTTGTACATGTTGCATATATGATGATGTGTACGTGCAGTGTGGTGTATATTTAGTGTGTGCAAGTGTTGATTATGTAATGTTATGTACATGGTATAGTACATATAGTGTTATATGAATGTTGCATATTCATTGTTGGGTATAGATGGTGCTATGTACATGTTGGATATGCAGTATTGTGTACATAATGTATTGTGTGCATGATGGATATGTAGTGTTGTGTGCATGTGGTGTTGTGTACATGTTGTACAAGTGGCGTTGTGTGTGGGTGGTGTTGTATACATGTCTTGCATGTGGCTTTGTGTACATGTGGTGTCGCGTACATGTCGTGCGCATGATATTGTGTACATGTGGTATTGTGTACACGTTGTACAATGGTGCAGTGTACATATGGCGTTGTGTACATGTTGTGTAGGTGGCGTTGTGTACATGTGATGTTGTGCACATGGTGTGCAGGTGGTGCGGTGTACAGGCAGTACTATGTACATGTTGTACATATGGTACTCGTGCACATGTGGTATACATGGCATAAGATCTTTGTTTGACATTTAAACTTCATTTATTGAAGAAAAAAAACATTTAACCTCTTTTTCTTATAGTGCATAATTTTTTTTATTTTTTATACTTGAACAAGAATCTGTATTAAGTAAAAATTTGTGTTTGGAGTACATTTATTGATTCTTGCTCACTGTCTAAACTAAAAAATTCTTATTGCCAAACCTTGACCTCAAAATGTGAGCTTGAGACTATTAATGAACTACAAAATTGGAAAGTATAGACTTTCCAAAAAGACTCAAAAAAGGTACAAACTTTTACTTCCATACTATTTAGGTGACTAAGGGAAGGATGAAGCACCATGGGCAAGACCTAATCATATATCTAGAACATATTCATTTAAATTTGGACATCAAGTTGAGGGGAATTGATTGAATAGATTATAAAGGAAGGCTTGAAGTGAAGCTATCTGATAGAGAGTTGTAAAGTTTTCAATTTTTTATGCAGTGCAAAGATCTCATCTCTAGACTTCTGAAACATCCTGTGATGTTCTATAGGGATTTCCATAGAAGAAATGATACTAGAAACCAATTAATTGTGATTCAACTGGAGAGTATAGCATTCTTACTGTATTTTGGGCAATTGGTCATGTAAAGGACCATGTTGACTCTTGAACTACCTTCCATCTTTGTGATTAAGGAATCAAAGGATTCCTACACAACTTCCTTACACATCTAATATACATGAGTGTCTTTACCTCTTAACTTTAGAAACCTCGATTTTGAGATACAAAGAGACATATGTGGAATAGTAAAATAGATCACTCTACATAGACCTGACCAAACAAGTGATATTACAATTGCCGCAAAAGGTAAAAATTAGGGCTTCATCTTATGGGCTAACTGAATCCCAAACCAAAGATACTAGAACTTGACTAAGTTCATAACAAACAAGATGAGTGCATCCTAGAGAATCAAGCAAACAAGGTGAACAAACAATACAAAAGATACTAGAACTTGACTAAGCTCATAACAAACAAGATGAGTGCATCCTGGAGAATCAAGCAAACAAGGTGAACAAACAATGGAAAGAGAAATAGGTTGAAGGGTTATCGCCAAATATTATAGTAGCTTGATCGTGCCCCTTGGAGACTTATTGTAACGCCTGCGATTATGAACCGGGTGCACGCGCCTCCGCGTTGGCAACATTCGACTAAGGCATGGAAATGATGGTTACCAAAGGCGCGACATGTATGAGAGCGCATTGGTAACCATCACTTATAGAGCGAGTTGGGCAGCTCGCCACACAAGCTGACCATGGACCACATCAAACGATGGGCAAGCCGACGGTGCAAATCATTTGGAGTCGCAATAGTTGGGGCGCACGATATAACGTTTGGAAGGTTGGCCGGTTGAGGTCGCCACACGTTGGAGTGGGTATAAACACATGAGATGTGTGCTCATTTGGACAAGCAATCATCGCATTCACTCATCACATATGGAGTAGTGCGAAGGCACTCGCTCATCGCATATGGAGTAGTGCGAAGGCACATTGTAACCGTAGCAAGGAAGTGTGGATGCGCCCGCCGAGTCGGGCAAGGCGAGACACGGTCATGCAGCGCAGTTGAAGTGCGGGTGGAGGGCGTTGTGAGGCGCCCACCTGCCGAACTTGGTACACAGTCTTGGTTGTGAAGGGGCGCCGGGTGTGCACAGGTGCGCCCGCCCGTTTGGGCATAAGATTGTGTATTGTTGTATGATATTTGGGTGGAGCGTTGAGGTGCGACCGTCGTGCGCTTTTGCACGGGCGAGCACCCAACCTCGTTTATGAACGCCAGTGGAGCGATGCTTCCAGCCATTGTAACAAATTCTTACATATAATAAAAGATGTTCTTCTCTTGCATATTGTTGGTGTTTCTATTGTCGTTTATCATGTTATTATGATGGTTTCCGCACATTATAATATATTTGATTGTTTATATACATGAATGAAGGCGTAGTTCGTAAAGTAACATAATTATGAAGAAAGTTGGTTACTTAGGCGGTGCCGCACCCGACCAATTAAAGGAAAAAAGAATTGGGAGCGTGACACTTATTTTCTAATGTAATTCAAAGCTCTCAAACACTCGAATCACCACAAATCTAAAATTGGAATGAATTCTATTTAATTTTGCAACAAGTTCCACAATTTTTTTTGCCATTGACTTTTTCCTAATTTATTAGTAAAAATATATGTTAATATAAAAAAATTATATATTAGTTATTAGAGGTTCAATTTTCCAATATTTTTTTTATTTGTAAATGAATTTATAAATTTTATATTTTAAATAAAAATAATTTATATATATATATATATATAATTATATATATATATATATATATATATATATATATAGTATTTGTTTAATTTGTTTTTTTGGTTGGTGTTTTGACTTATTTAAAATGTGTTTTAAAATACACAAATAAATTCAGCAACTTGGAACTTTTATGATGTTAACAGAGATCTACCAACGAAAGCAGTGAAAAAAACACTCCACACCTTGACCGAGTAAAGTTATACTTGGAAGATGCCAACAGCGGGATCCATCAAACTTGAATGAAGTTGTTGAGATAGTTGGTTGTTGAGATGGTTGGTTGTTGATACTGGAAATGATTAATGGCAAACGAAATCCCACCACAACGATAACGATATTCCAGCGTCCGAAGAAAAGAGACCACTTTCTATATAAACATCTATGCACTTCGTTCCCATTAGCTGCTCCCAATTTGGTCAATTCAAGCTATTCGCTCGAATTCCTAACATGGCATCCCTGGATTCTAACTCGTCCTTCCCAAGGAGCTCTTTTGCGCAATACGAAGGCCTACGACGAATCGAACCCGCGAAGAATGGCCCGCGATTTCCTTATAAGCTGAGACCTGGAACGTTTGTTGTTTTGTTGTTGTTTTTTTTTTCCCTTAGCGAAATAGTTTGAGCTTAGTGCGGGACCAGTTCCAATATTGGATGGAAGCACTAAAACTGGAACTTTGCTTTGAAGCAATTTGATTTGAGAGTTATTGTGTATATTAGAATTAAATTTTTGAGTTTTGTGCGCAGGTGGTAGAAATGGCAAAACCAGGGCTATAATGGCGTCGGCTCCCAAACGAGAAAAGGATCCGAAGAAGCGGGTCGTTATAACGGGAATGGGGCTCGTCTCTGCTTTCGGAAGCGACGCCGATAAGTTTTATGACAAACTTCTGGAGGGAGAGAACGGTATTAGGTTCATCGATCGATTCGATGCCTCCAGTTACAGTGTTAGATTTGCAGGCCAAATACGTGAGTTTTCTACGAAGGGGTACATTGATGGGAAGATTGACCGCCGGCTTGACGACTGTTGGAGATACAGTTTGGTCAGTGGGAAGATGGCTCTTGAAAATGCCCATTTATGCAAGAAAGAACTGGAGAAAGTATTTACTATTTTTCTTTGGAGCCCATGGTTCTTTTCCGTTTCCATTTTTCATTGACCTCTGAACTGGTTTATATTTTCAAATTAATGGCTGTAGAGTTAGATTATAAGGAAAAAAGGGGCCGTAAAGAAGAAATCCATCAGACCTGTAAGTAATTCTAAACACTCCGCCAAATTCATCTCAACTAGGTTGATCCCAAGGTTAAAGAAGTAAATATATCATTTGTGAGTCTATATATATATATTTATTTTTATTATAGAGTAGGGAAATTTATTATAATTTAATTGTGAAATCACTAGTAAGATACTTATTACTTGTCGCTATCTGTTAATGCAAGTTGACTCATCACTGTTATGCAATGGGACCGTCATTAGTGGCTGCCATCTGTTAATACAAATTGACTCATTACTGTTACGCAGTGGGATAGTCTTTACTGGCTGCCATTTACTAATGCAAATTGACTCATCACTGTTATTTATTACTATTATTTAGGAAAAACTACACCCTCTAATATTACTTGTTGAGTCAAAAAAATAAGCTCTCTCATATTAAATCTTAAACAACCCTTAAACAAGCAAAAGCAATTTAAAAACATACTCAAAACTCATAAATTCA
>APFE031409581.1:195023-222589 GCA_000404065.3 Pinus taeda | reverse complement strand
TTATGGCACCAGAGGTTTGCTCATCTTCATTATAAGGCTCTACTCGATGCAAGAAAGATGGTGACAGGTACGCCCAAATTTAAAGTAGAACATGAAGGTGTTTGTCAAGGTTGTGCTGAAGGAAAACATACAAGGGGACCATTCCCCTCAAGTGATAGCAAGACTACCAACATTTTGCAATTGGTTCATTCTGATCTATCTGGTATGTTGCTCATGACATATTCAGGATGATATTTGTATTATGTTTTCTTCGTGGATGACTTCTCTCGCAAAACTTGGATTTATTTCTTGAAGAAGAAGGATGAAACATTCGAATTGTTCCCGCTCTTTCAAAGCATTGGAAGAAAATCAAACAGGGAAGAAGATCAAAATATTAAGGACCGATAATGGAACCAAATATCAATCAAATGAGTTCAATGACTATTGTAGAGAAGCTGACATTAAGAGGGAGACTACTACCGCATATACTCCCGAGCAAAATGGAGTTGCTGAAAGAAGAATTGTTCCATTACTGAAGTCACCCGCGCCATGCTTCATGATCAAGGCCTTCCGAAGTTCCTATGGGGACAAGCTGCCAACATTGGCGTGTATGTTCAAAATAGATGCCCTCATCAATCATTGGACTGCAAAACTCCCGAAGAAGTTTTCATCGCTAAGAAATTTGATGTTTCTCATTTTAGAATTTTTGGTAGCTTCGTGTATTTTCATGTGCCAAAAGAAAAGAGAAGCAAATTGGATGCAGATGGGAAGAAAGGAACATTTGTGGGCTATAGTGAAATTTCAAAGGCATATAGAATCTATGTGCCTGGTCAAAGAGAAGTGGAAATAAGTCATGATGTCACCTTCGATGAAGATGCTGCCCTTGGGAAGGTTAGAGACCTTCCTATTCCAAGGAAGGACAAAGAAGAAGATTACGAGAAAGCAGGAAGAACCGAAGGAAGAGTTGATGCACAATGCTGAAGGACCAATGGATCCCATAGATCCGCCTCCTCATGAGCCCTCCTCCTAAAAAGGGAGATCCCCATGGCTTAGGGACACTCTCGAAGATGCCGAGAGACATATTGCACCAAGGGCGACATTTTGTGAAAGTAAGAAGTTGAATAGGTACCAAGTGTACTTAGCTGCCATGAGCACCATTGTTCAAACTGAGCCTTGCACATTCGAAGAAACTATGAAGCACCAAGTTTGGAAGGATTCTATGAATGAATAGTATGAGTCGATTATGAAGAATGATGTCTGGGCTGATGGAAGTGCTGAAAAGTTCAAGGTCAAGTTTGTTGCTTTAGGCTTCTCTCAAAAGGAAGGTGTGGACTATGATGAGATATTTGCACCAGTTGCCCAATATACCACCATCTGTTCGATCGTTGCCCTTGCTGCCTCTCAAGGATGGAATTTACATTAAATGGATGTCAAGACCACCTTCTGGCATGGCTCACTTAAGGAGGAAGTCTATGTTGAACAAGTTGAGGGGTTCGAAGTTCAAGATCGAGAGACAGATGTATGCAAGTTGAAGAAAACCCTCTATGGGTTGAAACAAGCTCCCCGAGCTTGGTATGAAAGGATCGACAACTATCTCATGAAGCTGGGTTTTACAAGAAGTGAAGCTGATCCGAACCTTTACTTCAAAGTTGAAAATGATAGACCTCTCATCTTGGTACTTTATGTGGATGATCTCTTTCTGACAGGTACAAACCCTCTCATTCATCAATGCAAGAGGGAGTTGGCTTTCGAATTCTAGATGAAGGACCTAAGATTGATGCACTACTTCCTAGGCTTGGAGGTCTGGCAAAAGCCAGGTGAGATTTTCCTTTCCCAAGGAAAATACATTGTGAAGCTACTTGAAATATTTGGGATGGCGGATTGTAAGTCCGTGACTACTTCGATGGAACTGAAATTCATGAAGTTATGTGGAAGTGCTGCTGGGCCTGATTTGGGAAATGCTTCTGAGTATCGTCAACTTGTGGGGGCCTTGATGTTCTTAGTGAACTTCCGTCCAGACATATGCTTTGCAGTGAATACATTTAGTCAAGTTATGGTCGAGCCTCATCTCATACATTAGATTGCTACCAATAATCTCTTGAGATATCTTTGGGGCACAGTCACCTATGGACTGAGATACATTGCCGGGAATTTGAGGCTCCATGGTTATTCTGATGCTGACTGTGCTGGCAGTGTAGTGGATTGTAAGAGCACATCGGGATGTTGCTTCTCTCTAGGTTCTGCTTCGATATCTTGGATGAGCAGGTAGCAAAAATCGAATGCTTTGAGCACTGCCGAGGTTGAATAAATTATTGCTAGTATGGCCTCCTGTGAAGTTGTTTGGTTGAGGAAGTTCTTTAGTGAGCTGTTTGGGCATGTGCTGGATACCACCGTGATCTACTGCGACAACCAAAGTGGGATTCGTCTTTCTGAGAATCTCGTGTTTCATGATCGCTCCAGGCATATTGATATCAAGCGCCACTTTATCTGGGATATGGTACAACGAGGAGTGATAAGGCTCCATCACATTGGGATTGATGAACAAGTTGTTGATATTCTTACAAAGGCCCTGGGGAAGGTCAGGTTCTTAACTTTCCGTGAATGAATTGGAGTCGTGGAAAGACCCTATTATGAGGGTCCCGTTTGAGTTAGATATTGAGCTCTGGGAGCTTCGGGGGGTTTGGGGTACTTCTTGGAGCTATGCACGACCATAGGGTGAGTGGTTCACCTTCCCCTAGTGGTGCGCTGTGTACAGGGTGAGTGGTTCACCTTACCCTGTGATACCCCATGATGGTTGATATATGCATAGGATGAGTGGTTCACCTTTCCTATGACATATGAGCAGGATGAGTGGTTCACCATTTCCTGATACATCCTACCCATGCAGTTCGGGACTCATGGGAAGTACCTCTCATCATGCCAATGAGTTGGGAAATGAGGATAGGGACCATAGCACTACCGATGGACGCATCGTGTATTTCCATACCCCCTATGCTAGGATGTTTGTATTGATCTGAGATCAATTGACACTGACTTCGGGTCAGTGGAGAGTGGCAAGGTTGTGTGACTCACTCTCGATCATTCCTTCTTCATTATTTCTTAATGGTTCAACAGAGCAGAGAAAAGCAGGGATGACAGAGACGGTATAGATTTACAAATGGTTTGGCAGGTGGATTTATCCCTGGTTGAGAGGGAGTTTTAAAATTGTCAACTAGGGCCAACCTCCACCTTGGATAGCTCATATGGAGATGATATTTTTATTGGATTCCTCTTTCCGAGAGGTGCAAGATTGATCCAAAGATCATCTCATTCTGACAAGTAGAAATGGAATTATGAATTTATTTCTTCTATGGACAAATTGTCAAGGTCGGCTCTAGTCAAATGTAGGGTCATGAAGCCCAACAAATATGTCTCTTCACCCTCAACATTGTGTATAAATAGGAGAGGCCTTTTCCCCATTTGAACACACCATCAACACATCTTTCTCTCTCTCTTCTTCTCATTGGTTCGTACAACAAACATGAGCATCTCACTTCATGCGTTGTCTAGAATTACAAGCAGAAAATCATAGATCTATTTTGGGCCAATTGCAGGGACATAGACCAACGTTGATAGAGTGTCAAACCTTCTCCTTTGACTGCATTTTTCAGGCAGAAAATCTGATCTCGAGTCCGCATCTTTCGGCACAAAAATCGAGGAAATTGCAGCAGTTTGACCTGTGTTGACTGAACATTTCAGGATTGTTTTGGGCTACTTCTGTCTATCTTTGGAGGCTGAGTTAACTAGGTTTGACTGAGCTCATTTGGAGGATTTTTTCTGTTGGTTTGACCAACGTTGATTTTCTGGTTAGGGCATCCTATTGACTGCTGTTTGACTGGACTGTTTTAACAGTGATTGGGCAAGTAAATTTTGTATGATGTACCCTCGCTCTTTGCTCAACTTTTGAAGAATAATAAGAAGATTTGATCAAAGGGTTTTCAACTTTTCCCCACGTTGGGGACTTTCCCTGGCATCCACCAAATATTGTGTCCTCTTGTCTTGGCTTGTCTTCTGCTTATTGTTTATGTTCTATTTGCATTTACTATCAATGTTAATGTGATTGCTAATCTGGAAATTGATATTGGGATAATAAGAAAAAATGAAGTAAATTGCTCTAAAGCAAAGAACATACCATTGTTATCTAAAATTAACAAACTTGAGGGCATTACCCACTGTCACATCACTGGTTGTTGTCACTTTAGACTAGTTCTCTTCGAGCACAGGAGGATTCCCTAATAGGATTGCTAAACTTGTCCTTTGAAATCCTTGTGATTTTGGATTTCAAATAGCTAGGTTCTTTAACTAATGGGCACAGATTCAAAGGATGCATGAATTGAATGGAAGGTGTCTATTATTGCTTAAATTCTTGCTTAAGGGAAAAGTCCTAATCCAACAGGAGAGCATAGGAGCAATTACAAGTAAGCCACCCACTGTCACCTCTGTGGCCTTTCCTCTTGCTTTAAGACTAAGAAAAAGCGTTCCTAATCTACTGGGGTTTTCCTAATGGGTTAACTAGGCTCACTTCATGTAATAAGAGCAGTACTGCGAACGTCTTGATAACATCTCGATTTTATCTCGAAATCACGATTTTTTTACCTAGTCGATGTTTGCTGATTTTTACCAATATTCTTATGTTATCTTAATTTTGCCGTTGTTTGCCGATTTTTACCGATATTTTCCCAATTTTTACGATTTTTTGGCTTTGTGGACCCTTGCCAATTTTATCCCGATGTCGATGTTCACAACATTGAGTAGGAGTGGGAGTAAAGAAAAGTAAGCCACAAATGTGTCGGAAAAATGAAAAACGTGATGGGCTTGGGTGTCTGTTAAAAGGTTGAAAATTGGTAGCTCAAGGATTAATTTCCTTATCTAAAATCTCATTTCTGACAATTTTGGAGTGACTTTTAAAAAATAGAAAGTCATGTCTAGCATCTCAAGTATGAGTTTCCAAAAATAGTAAATCACCTTGCATTTATTGGTAATCAAGTATAGTTGATGGAAAATCACTTAACTTATCATTAATCAATCCTAATAGTTCAATCTCGACTTAATCATCAATATTATTACTATTATAATTTATTATTACTATTATTCTTTATGATACTATTATATTACTATTAAAAGGAAATTGATGTCTCTCAATTATGACACTCAATCATGTCATTTGTAACTCCCCTCGATTAATGCATATGTTACTCTCTCTCACGTAATGGATATGTATTAAATTTGGCAACTAGGGCCAAATTCCACCTTAGGACAACTCGTATGATGGAAATGATTATTGCATCGGATTCCTCTTTTCGATAGGTCCAATTTTGATATAAAGATCATCTCATTCTGACAAGCAGAAATGGAATTTTGAATTTATTCTTTTTCATGGTGTTAATTTTAAGTATGTTCTATGTTAGAGCAATTTATTTCAATTTTCACAGTTAGCTCAATATCTTTTCCAGATTAGCAATCACATCAGCATCAAAGTAAACTGCAGATAGAACATAAATATAAATTGCAGAAGACAAGCCAAGACAAGAGGACACAAGATGTGGTGCTAGCCAGGGACAAACCCCAATGTGGGAAACCCTTGATCAATTCTTCTTATATGTTCTTCAATAGTTCAATAGAGAGAGAGAGAGAGAGAGAGAGAGAGAGAGATAGTACGTTTACAACAGAAGTCAACACTTTGACTTATCTAGATAAGAGCATAGACCATCTCTAAGAAGATGATACATGAGATCAGTTGAAGGCATGTTGCTTCAACTAATTCTCCAAGGTGACTCCTTCACCTATCGTTGTGCTGCATTTCGTCATCATGCTGCACCTTACCGCACTGCACCATGCTGCACCCATCATCACTGTGCTGCTTCTCACAACGCTTCATTAATCATGACTGTACCCATCACTGTACTGCATTATGTGCAATTGCTACACCATGTTGCCATCCTGACCTATGTGTTGGCTGCACCTTGCTTGCTTGTTGTCCTTAGCATGCTTGTTGTTGCATGCTAGTTGTCCCTTGCATGCTAGCTGTAACATTGCATGCTTGGTGTATTTGTTGCTAAGTACCAAACAACTGTCCCAATGTTAGTTAGCTGTCCCTTGCATTCTGCTCTCCTTCGGAGACAAATGCTCCAGCTGTTTCGGCAGTTCTGGGAGTTTCAGCTGTTCCCCGTAGTTCCGGCAGTTCCGGTTGTTCTTGGCAGTTCTGGCAGTCTTTGTAGTTCCGACTTTTTCGGCAGTTCCGGCTTTTCTGGTAGTTTCGACAGTTCTGACATTTCCGCCTTTTGCGGCATTTCTGACAGTTTCGGCTTTTCTGGCATTTCCAGCAGTTCCGACTTTTCCGACTTTTCTGGTAGTTCCGACATTTCCGGCTTTTCCTGCATTTCCAGCTTTTTCAGCATTTCCGGCTTTTCCGACATTTCTAGCTTTTCCGACAGTTTCAACTTTTCCGGTTTTTCCAGCTTTTCTGGCAGTTCCGACATTTCCGGCTTTTTCGGCAGTTCCGGCTTTTCCGGCTTTTTGAGCAACATAGAGCTTATTCTCCCATGACTGCATTTAGATCTAGGGCAGAGTATACCCTAGGGCACTCCCTCTAGCTCACATCTTCATCAAACCCAAAACAGGATGAAGTGAGATCACAAGAGTGAGTGTGTGTGTGACAAATGACTTCAAGTCCTCTTCTATTTATACTAAAATGTAGAGGTTGAATAGACATGACTGTTGGGCTTCCGAGCCTACATAAGTTGCTGCCCGACTTGACAATTTGCCCATAATCAAAATAAATTCATATCTTCATAAATACTTATCGGAATCAGATGATATTTAGGTCAATCCAACACCTCTCGATGAGAGGGATCCAAGTAAAATATCAGCTGCCATAAATAAGATGACCCACATGTAGTTTGGCCCTAGTTGCCAATTTTAACACTCCCTCTCAACTAGGTAGAACTCCATCTGCTGATCCATATGTCCGACTGTACTATCTTTGCCATCAGTGCCCTGCACTGCTTTGCTTTGCTGAACTATGAAGAAGAAGAATTGATCGAGAATGTCTCATACCATTCTCTACTGACCCGAAGTCAGTTTTATTGATCCTAGATCAATATCACAAGAGAGTGTCTCAAACTACTCATACTGATCCCATATCAGTTTCATTGATCCCAGATCAATGGAGGTCATCCTAGCATAGGGAATACGGTAGATACAACGATGCGTCCATTGATAGAACTACTTTGGTCCCTATCCTCATTTCCCTGCTCATTGATTAGATGAGAGGTACTTCCCATGAGTCTCAGACTGCATGGGTAGGATGCCTCGACAGGAGAACGAATCATCTTGGCCCACAGTCGCCACAGAGAACGAATCATCCTGGCCCACAGGAGAATGAATCATCCTGTTCCACAATCGCCACAGAGAATGAATCATCCTGGCCCACAAGAGAACGAATCATCTTGTTCCACAGTTGCATGGGTAGGATGCCTCGACAGGAGAACGAATCATCCTGGTCCACAGGAGAACAAATCATCCTGGCCCACAAGAGAACGAATCATCTTGGCCCACAAGAGAACGAATCATCCTATTCCACAGTCGCCACATAGAACGAATCATCCTGGCCCGCAGGAGAACGAATCAGCGTGTTCCACAGTTGCCACAGAGAACGAATCATCCTGGCCCACAGGAGAATGAATCATCCTGTTCCACAGTTGCCACGGAGAACGAATCATCCTGGCCCACAGGAGAACGAATCATCCTGTTCCACAATCGCCACGGACAATGAATCATCTTGGCCCACAGGAGAACGAATCATCCTGTTCCACAAACGCCACGGAGAACGAATCATCCTGGCCCACAAGAGAACGAATCATCCTGTTCCATAGCGCACCATTAGGGGAGGGTGAGTCGCCTTGTGGTTGTATGTTGCTCCAGTAAGTACCCCAAACCCCCCAGAGCTCCCAGAGCTCAATGCATGCAACATGCAGGACCCTTATAAGAATGTCTCTCAATGACTCCAAGTCGTTCGGGAAAGTTACAGATTTGACTTTTCCCCGAGGCTTTGACAAAAAATGTCTGCAACCTGTACATCAATCTCAATGTGATGGAGCCTCCTCGCTCATCGACTTACCATATCCCAGATAAGGCATTATCTGATGTCTATCTGTTGGAGCAATCATCGAATACGAGATTCCTCAATAATCGAATCCCACCTCTGGTTGTCACAGAGAATCACAGTGGTATTCATCATGTGTACAAACAACTCACTTAAGAGCTTCTGCAACCATGCAGCTTCCCACGAGATCATACTCGTAGCTGTGTATTCAGTCTCGGCGGTGCTTATAGCAACTGATTTCTGCTTCCTGCTCATCCATGATATCAAAGCAGAATCCAAAGAGAACTAGCACTGAGAAGTGCTCTAGTGATCCTCCACACTGCCTGCCCACTCAGCATTCGAATAATCATGCAGTTTCATAATTCCGGCAGTGTATCTCAATCCATGAGAGATTGTGCCCTGAAGATATCTTAGAAGATTCTTTGCACCAATCCAGTGAGGCTCAATCAAATATG
The DNA here is from genome assembly GCA_000404065.3 of Pinus taeda. Taxonomy (NCBI): domain Eukaryota; kingdom Viridiplantae; phylum Streptophyta; class Pinopsida; order Pinales; family Pinaceae; genus Pinus; species Pinus taeda. The sequence continues at coordinate 214,012 of APFE031409581.1, read as the reverse complement.
AGCTCACCATGCTAACTGCAAAACATATGTCCGGACGGAAGCTCACTAAGAACATCAAGGCGAATGAGTTTATGAAACTCAGAGGCATTTCCCAAATCTGGTCCGACATCACTACCATATAAGTTTTGAAAGTTAATATCCTCGAGGTAGTCACAGGCTTCCAGTTTATCATTCTACATTCGGAATCCAACTCCCTCTTACTTTTGCAAATGAGAGGGTCTACACCTGTCAGAAATAGGTCGTCCTCATAAGGTGCCGGTATGAGAGGTCTATCATCCACATCCTTTGGGTAATGGTTTGGATCAGTGTCACTCCTAGTGAATCTCAACTTCATCTGACAGCTATCAATCCTCTCATACTATGCCTGGGGAGTTTTGCTTCAAGCCATAGAGGGCTTTCTTCCACCTGTATACATGAGATTCCCGATCATGAATCTCAAACTCCTCGGGTTGTTCCAAACCTGTGGACCTGCTACATGAGGGTTATGGTCCTTTTGTAAGATTTTCCTTTGGTACATCTCAGATATGTACTTTCATGCTCTTTTTGAATTCAGGCATCCCTGTCACCATTTGACTCACAGACCTTCGGTGCTATGTGTCAATGGACATGGTCCCAAGTGGACTTCCTGCAACTTGATACAACCCTGAACTCAAAAACATCTTTGAAAATTCTATTTTCAAACCCGTACCTTTCCATCGATGAGTGCCACCCTGAAACCTTTGACTTCCATTGCTGAAATGGACACTAGGTTCTTGTTGCGATCAGGTACATAAAAGAGATTCTGTAAATGAATCGAGTTACCTTCATTCAATTGAGGGATAACGTTCCCTACACCCCTTCTGGGATAGGTGGCATCGACTCCAAGTATAATCCCACGATTGTTTCCATCTATACCAAATTAGAGAGTGCACCCATCTATTGGATGAAGTGCCTTGAAGCACTACAATCAATTAGCCAGATTCCCAAAGAATCTGAAGGAGAGGGCCAATACAAGATAACTCTTCTTTATCTTATCAAAAACAACATTTGATTCTTCATACCTGGGGTTCCTTGCTTTCTTTGAAGAGTTGACCATTTCCTTGATGACCTGCATTACTTGTCATTCCTTTGATCATTCAAGATGTCCTTGGAATGATTGTTATCTTCATCAAGAGATGTGTCTCTGCCATCTGGACACTCCTTCGCATAATGGCCGAACTTATTGCAACGAAGGCATCCGCCTTTCCTTCCACCCTTAGATCTGAACTTCCCAATGAAGTGATCTTTAGGTAGGTCATCGGAAACTTCCGCTGCGCCATTCTGATAATATTCTCTGCTTCGACTTCACCCTTAGTGAATTTGAAGAGCGATGAGGAATCCACTGATCCTTTTGTCCTTTCCCAACTGTCTTCGGCGATTGCTCTTTCACTCTTGCTTGGGCATTGTCTTCACCTCAGCTCTGATACCATGTTAATTTTAGGTATGTTCTATGCTAGAGCAATTTATTTCAATTTTCACAGTTAGCCCAATATCTTTTCCAAATTAGCAATCACATCAGCATTAAAGTAAACTGCAGATAGAACATAAATATAAATCGCAGAAGACAAGCCAAGACAAGAGGACACAAGATGTGGCACTAGCTAGGGACAAACCCCAATGTGGGGAAACCCTTGATCAATTCTTCTTATATGTTCTTCAATAGTTCAGCAGAGAGAGAGAGAGATGGTATGTTTACGACAGAAGTCAACACTTTGACTTATCTAGATAAGAGTATAGACCATCTCTAAGAAGATGATACATGAGATCAGTTGAAGACATGCTGCTTCAACTAATTCTCCAAGGTGACTCCACCTATCGTTGTGCTGCATTTCGTCATCATGTTGCACCTTATCGCGCTGCACCATGCTGCACCCATCTTCACTATGCTGCATCTCATCACACTTTATTAATCATGACTGTACCCATCACTGTACTGCGTTATGTGCAATTGCTGCACCATGTTGCCATCTTCACCTATGTGTTCGCTACACCTTGCTTGCTTGTTGTCCCTTGCCTGCTTGTTGTCCCTAGCATGCTTGTTGTCCTTAGCATGCTTGTTGTTGCATGCTAGTTGTCCCTTGCATGCTAGCTGTAACATTGCATGCTTGGTGTATTTGCTGCTAAGTACCATACAAATGTCCCAATGTTAGTTAGTTGTCCCTTGCATGCTGCTCTCCTTCGAAGATAGATGTTCTGGTTGTTTCGGTAGTTCCCGGTAGTTTCGGCAGTGCCGGCTGTTCCCGGCAGTTCCGACAGTTCCGGTTGTTCCCGACAGTTTTGGCAGTCCCGACAGTCCCATGAGAAAATTGTATTCTACTGCACATGCCATAGAATTTCAATAGATCTCAATGGCTAAGATCAAATCTCAACCATTGGGTCTTAGGGTTTGCTTATTAGAAGAAAAAGGTCAAGAAAGGGAAAGAGACACCAATTCATTTTCTCAATGAGTTTTGGAGAAAAGGAGAGGGTGCAGATTTCAAGAATGAAAACTTACAACAAAGGGAATGAATTCCAAGGGATGAATCATATGGTAGGTACAACACAGTTTTCGAAGCAGTTGACACAAATTTCTAGGACGTAGGCATAGAATTCGAGGCAAGTACAATGCATTTATTATGCTATTCGTGAAACATAATACAGGCACGAATGTTGGGGGCTATGGCATGAATTTCGAGGGGTTGTCTGCACACATTTCACAACTGTTTTGGCACCAAAATCTAGGGAGAAAAGTACAACACGATTTCCAAAGAGTTTGGCATACAAATTGAGATAAGTTTGTGTGATTTTGCTGGAAATTTTTACTGCTGTAAATTATTCTCTAAGAAAAAAATTCCTCTCACTGTTTTTTCTTGGGGATTATTCTAGGGTTAGTTCACAAAAAATAATTGTCAATTTTTTTGTCTGAAAACTTGTGTTTTATCTCAACAAATGTAAAAAAGTAGAAGTAGATTCTATGTTTTTCAATATGGGAAAATATTCATGTTTATGACAGTAGCATATTTGATGTGGGTTGGACATTAAAAATGATGAGGAACCACTAAACTTGAAATTAGGGTGGGTCTACACCATAGTGTTTAAAACCGGCCTAGCTAACCGGTTACCGATCTAATTGGCTGGTCAGCAGGGCCACCGGTTGGAATCGGTTGAAAAACCTGGTTAAGGGGGCGTTGTGGCGAGAATTTGGCCCTAACGGGTCCTAAACCTGCTGGTTACCTGCCATGCCCACTGAGGACCCACAGTGCAGCTTTTCCAAGGTAGTGTAGGGGTTTTAGAGGGACATTAAGGGTGCTTTCCCTCCAAAAACACCCTCTCCAAGCCTTTAAGGAACAAAAACGGTTAAATGACCTTGTTTTCCTGAAATACAACCTTTGATTGAGGAGGAAGCAAATGATGAACAAAGCACCTGATCTAGATCCCATTGTGTTGGACGATATTGATCCAACATCAGAATGGGTGGAGGAGACTGAAGATCCTATGTTTGAGGCTGATTTTGATATCGACATGGCTTTAGCGAGGGATGAAGCAGATCTTGTGGCTGCATCAGAACCAGGATCAGTGGCGACATCAAGGAAAGACAAAGAACCAATGGAAGGCACTAGTAGTGTAGGTTGACAAACTCGTGCTTCCATTAGGTCTACTTCTATTGTTATTGGTGGCATTGCTATTGAGGTTGCAGATGAGGCTGAGGCATCCTTAGACTCTGAACTAGATGATGTATATGTAGCTCCTGATGATGATCCTGTGGCTAGTAGTGGTGATGAACTTGATGATTGATCATGTGGAAACTGTAGACTTGTGGTAGGCCAATGGGCTCATAGCTTGCAACATTGTTTTTGGACTTTATAGGCCATTTAGAGCCTCATTGCTTATGTATTTTGCTATTTTGTCGATGATATGTATTGCACTCGGTGCCATTTCGATATATTCACCTTTACATGGTATATAAATGTGCAAACTTTGCATATTTTGCCTCTATTGGCTTGGAATCATGGTTTTAAATCTTAAAAATAGATTTGTTTCATTAAAAATTAATTATTTAATATATTTTTCGAAAACTGGTTCGTTTAGACCAAACCAGTCCCCGTTAGACCGGTTCCGGTTGGTAAACTGGTTCATTATGTGGACCGGTCCGGTCACCGGTTCTGGTTTTAAAAACATTGGTCTATACACCATATTTCTACAAGGTATTAGAGCCAAATGGAGGAAAGAGCTGAGACAATGAACAAAATAACAAGCTAAACAAGTAGTATACACAGAGATCAGTGTTGAGAGGGAGTTTAGAGTTAGACTTTTGTGTTGGGTTTAGAGTTAGACTTTTGTGTTGGGTTGAGTAGGTTAAATGCCACAGGTTTGAGGTTTGAGGACATGTTGAATGAGGCTGAAAATTTTAGTCCATGGAGGGAGAGGATTGTCTTGGTGCTTGCAGAATTTGAGTTGTGGAACATTGTTGAGAAGACAATGACATTACCCATTGGTCCAACACAACTTATTGATTTCAACAAGCGGAATGTCAAGGCAAAGAGGCTTATCCTGGATGCCATGAAGGATCACCTCATTCCCCATGTGTTAGGAAAGAAGTATGCTTTTGAGATGTAGGAGTCCTCAACAATACTTTACCATAGTACCAATTAGAATAGGAAAATGGTGTTCTGGGAACAATTAAGAAGTTCCAAAATGACCAAGACCGACACTGTTGCATCATACCTCACTACAATCACTCAAGTGAGAGATGAGTTGGCTGTGGTGGGAGAGACTATTCCAGACCAACAATTGGTTAGGGCTGCTTTGAGTGGTTTCACAAAGAAGTGGGATGTCTCATTGATGGGATTGTGGCCAGTGAGCCTCTTCCAGATTGGGGGAATGTGGGACGATTTCATGCAAGAGGAAATAAGACGAAATGCCAAGTGTGGCAGCTAGCATTGTGGGGATGATAGGGAGAATGTCGCTCTTGCAGCAAAGGGCACGAAGAAGTCCAAGAAGGGTTCCACGAGTGGGACCAAGTAACAGGGTAAGCAAAACGAGAAGGGGAAGGAGAAGGTAATGAGCAAAGTAAGATGCTTTGCTTGTCAGAAGATGGGGCAATATGCAGTTACATGTCCTAACGGAAAATGAAAGATGAAGGTTGTAGCTTCAACAGAGGTGGATGAGTTTTCCACCAAGCTTGAGAAGGGTTTCTCGTTGTTGGTGAGTCTTGCCACTAGTGACACACCTTCTAGCATATGGTACATTGAAAATGGAGTCTCACGTCAAATGATAGGTGTCAGGGAGCATTTTACATGTCTCGCTGAGAGGGGTGAGGATATGGAGGTAGTGTTGGGTGATTAATCTACAATTAGGGTAGTTGTTGTTGGGACCGTATCCTTTCAGAGGGAGTCACAACCTCCCTTGAATGTGATAGAAGTCCTATATCTTCTAGGGTTGAAGAAGAACCTGTTTTCAGTGTCCACTATTGACGACAAAGGATATGAGGTTGTATTCCATGGTGGGCAGGTTCTTATATATCCGAAGGGATCTGGTATCACTTCGACCAAAGTGATTGGAGTTTGCCATGGGAAATTATACAGGTTCATTTTTTAGCCTACTAGATCATTAGTTTTGACTACCAACAATAGTGTTTTATGTGAGTTGTGGCATGGGAGGATGGCCCACTTGCTCCATGGGGCTCTGAGGATATTGAGGGAGATTGTTACAGGAGTGCCAGATTTCAGTATTGAGCACCAGGATGTGTGTAGGGGGTGTGCTTTGGGAAAGTACACCAAGATTGCTTTTCCAAGTAGTGATAGTAGGGTAGCTAGGATATTGACTTAGTTCATTTGGATGTTTGTGGTCCTATGTCTTTGGTATGATTGTGCAGATTTGGGTACTATGTCACTTTTATTGATGACTTATGAAAAAAGACTTGGATTTTTTCATGAAGGCCAAGAGTGAGGTCTTCAAGAGGTTCTAAGATTTTAACTCTCTAGTAAAGAACCAGGTCTTGAGGTCTGACAATGGGGGCGATTGTACCTCCAAGGAGCTCGAGTAATTTTGTGCAAGAGCAGGCATCAAGAAGGAGTTGATTGTTCCTTACAACCCACAACAAAATTGGGCTGCACAGAGGAAGAACAGGGAAATTGTTGGGGAAGCTATAATTATGTTGCATGTTTAGAGCCTATCCTTCTTTCTTTGGGAAAAGGTGTGTAACATTGTAGTGTATTTGCAGAACAAGAGTCCACACAGAGTGTTGGGGAGTAAGAGCCCCAAGGAGACTCTTTTTGGGAAGAAGCATGAGGTTGGGCACTTCAAAATTTCTGGGTGCCTAACTTATTCACATGTTTTTGAGGAGAAGAGGAAAAAGCTAGAACCCATAGCTGAGAAGGGTATTTTGAGAAGGGTATGCAAAAAGGAAGTTTGTGATGAGGTGGATAGAGGCTTGAGGAGGTCACGAGAATTGGATCAAGTAGAGCAATAGACCCTATAGTAGGGGATTTCACCACAGAGTAATGGACCACGAGGCTCAGGACCACAAGGATTAGGAGGATCACAGGGTTTAGGATTGACTAGTATGTAGGTGACTGGGCGATTGAGTATGGGTTCACAATGTATAGTTTCACCATCTAACACAGGTGCATTGTAGTAGGACACATAAGGCTAGTGAATATATAAATATTTTATTATTGGATGGTAAATGAATGATATCATTCTCTCATGACGGTGTACATAAATAGGCATTGACTAGTTATGAGAGTTGCATAGTCATGTCAATTGACCTTTAATAATCAATTATTATTTATTAATGTTTAAATTGTTTATTTATGATTAATTATATATTACTTTATTTATCATATTCATAACATTGCCACCCCCTTAGAAATGCTTTGTCCTTGAAGCAGGGGGGATGATATGTGTTGTTGTTGAAACTTTTCATGTTTTCCATGAAGAATCTTCTTCTGGAAGTTTTTCCCATTTAAAGAGATATTCTTTAATGGTTTTAGAACGTAATACTTTTTCCCTGGTAGCACGAACGTCTTTTGGTTCTAAAATGATTCTTCCCTTGTCATCAACTTCGGGTATTTCTGTTTGAACTGATTGATTTTGTCCTAGCATTTTGTAAGACATGATACATGGAACACATGATGGATTCGACAATTATCTAGTAATTTCAAACCATAAGCCACTTCACTATTTTTTATTATTATTTGAAAAGGTCCATAGTATTTTGGAGCCAACTTTTTCTTAAATTATTGCTTAAGAGAATTGTTTGTAGGGTTGAATCCTTACAAATATCCAATCGCCTTCTTTGAATTCTCTCTTTGATCTGTGTGCTGAGCTGCTTGTTTCATTCAATTTCTAGCTGTTGTTAAATTTTCTTTTAATATTTTTATGATCCTTTGATTTTCTTCTTATTGATTCTTCTCTGCTTGAACCTTAGAGTCACAAAATGCGAATTCCTTCCATTTTGGTGCTTCATGTCCATATAAATCTTGAGGAGGAGCCGTTTTAGCTAATGGATGGTAGGTAGAGTTGTACGACCATTCGGCTAGTTGTACCCATTAAGACAATTTATTTTGCTTATTTGTTATAAAACAACGCAAATTCATTTCTAAACATTTGTTCACTATTTCTGTCTGTTTGTTTGTGGATAATATGATGAATTCATATTAAGGGATTTTCCATCCAGGTTACAAAATCCTTCTAGAAATTCCCTTTAAATTTTATGTCCCTATCGTTGACAATGACTTTGGGGAGCCCATGCACTTTATAGATGTTTTTGCAGGAAACTTCTGCAATTTGTTTGGTTGAATCCATCTTCTTAACTGCCATTAAATATGCATATTTGGTCAATCTATCCCATTGAAAGGCATTTTTCTTGAACAAATTTGGTGGAGGTGTAGTCAAATGTGCATAGTTTTTGATAAATTTTCTATAATATCCTGTTAATCCTAGAAATCTTGTTTGTTTTGATATATTTTTTGGTTTTGGCCATTCTTTGCTTGCCTTGATTTTACTGGGGTCTACCTTGACTCATTCCTTGGATATGATGTGTCCGAGGTATTTGACTTCCTTTTCACCAAAAGTACACTTCGATAATTTTGCATAGAACTGATTTTTTTTTCATTAAAGAAGGTACATCATCCAGATGCTTAAGGTGTTTTCCCCATGTCTTGCTGTAGATAAGGATATCATCAAATAAAACTAATATAAGCTTTCATAAGTATGGGCAAAAAAGCTCATTCATAGTTGCTTGAAATGTAGCTAGGGCATTTGTTAATCTGAATGGCATCACTTTGAATTCATAGTGTCCATGATTTCTGAAATCAATGTTCTAGCATTACTTGTATCTGAAATAAACTGACTTCAGATCTAACTCTGAGAAGTACTTTGATTTGTGGAGTTTGTATAACAACTCAGCTATGAATGGAATGGGGAATTTGTTTCTAATAGCTATTTTGTTTAACCCTCGATAGTTTATACATAGTCTAAAAGATCCATCCTTCTTTTGAAACAATACTACCGGGGCTGCATATGGGCTTATGCTTGTTGTAATAACCCTACATTTTAACGGATCTTGGATTAGTCTATCTCTGTTTTGTGATGATGAGGATATCTGTATGATTTGATATTAACTGGCGCTGCATCTAGTTCAACTTCGGTAATGTGTTCTATCTTTGTCCTTGGTGGTAACTTCATAGGCAATTCCTTAAATACTTTGTTATACCTTTGGAATAAATCTGCAATCCCTAGGTGTTGTGATTGAACTATATTTGTAGTTAATAATTTTATTTGTTGGCATTGTGCAATATACACTGGTTCTTCCTTCTGAATGAGTTTTTTCATTTGTTGTGAGGATACAATTTGAGTAGGAGGTGGTTGGAAACCGAACAATTTATATCTTCTACCAGCCCATTTGAATTTAATAAATTGTTTCTGGTGATTTGCAAAGTACATTCCCAATGTTTGTAGCCATTGGACCCAAAACAACATCTACTCCTCACAGGGGTACAATGAAGAAACTAGACTCCAACTCATAGTCATCTAATTGATATTTAGCCTTGTGACATTTTTCAACTCCATCTTTTCTTTTGCCATCTGCCACCATTACTCTTATATTTGTTGTTGGGTACACAAATAGATTTAGTTTTCTTGCAAATTTTACATCTATAAAATTATGAGTGCTTCTTGTGTCTACTAACACAGTAACATGTTTTTATTATTATTATATTTATTATTTATCTATGTCTTTTTAATTTTAAGGTCTGTGGCTGTGCTATTTTTGTGATTGCAACGACAAAAATCCTAGGCATGGTTTCTTCTTCGGTTTATGTACTTGGGGCTTTAACTTCCTTGTTAGTCTCTTCATTCAAATCACTGCTAGCTGTGTCTTCCTCATGTTCAGCTTCACAAGTGTAGAGTTTCTTTGTGTTACATTTATGTTTGAATGCGTATTTGTCTCCCCATTTCCGGCATTTGTTTTCCCTCTTTTTCTCTGGATTTGGGTAGTGGTTACCATCTCATAATTGGGGTTGTATATACTTGTTATATTTATCTGAATTTTTGTTACTTGATTTTTCAATTGAATATTTGCTTGATTTCTCGAGACTTATGAGCGATGACTTATTGAATCTATTGTTTTGTTCAATGAGCCTTGCTACACATCTAGCATCTTCGATAGTGTTATGTTTCCATAGTTTTATTTTAGCACGAATATAATTCTTTACTCCACATATATACATTTTGAGTAGTTGTTCTTCAGTGAATCCCCTTTGTCGTGTCGCCAATACTTCCAATTCGTGTGTGCAACTTCTGCTTGAGATATACAATTTTGTTGTATACATCATCTTCTTCTTCATCATAGAATTTTTTTTTGCAAGGCATCTGCGGAATTCTACCACCAAAATGAACGAGCATCACATTTTCTGGCCACCATAGGAACCAGTCATATGTTTCTCCTTTGAAATTATTAGATGTTGTCATGATTTTCTCACTTTCACCTAATGGTGGGTTTGATTCGAAAATGCCTTCCATTTTATTGACCCAAACAGCAACTCCCCTGTGGGCTATACTATCGTATTTGGGTAGGTCTTTTTTAATTCATTAATAGTCCTTTTTTGGAAATTTGGTATTGTGCTGACTGCCTGTGAAGTGCATTTGCAGAATCACATGATTTGGGTGATCTTCCTTATTTCGAGATCTGGGACTACTTTGTATTGGTCCTTGAGAATTTACAACATGTACAATAAATGAATTCACGTTTTCTATTAGCTAATCCATTTTTCACCTTATTCCTTAAGTTTAAGAGTTGTTTCTTGTTTGTCTTCCTTTCTCAATTTTAAGATGGCTCACCGGTGATAATCATAATCTTTGCTTCCTTGGTACTGTAATCCTTGTAATGTTTTCTCAATATTGTCTGTTTTATTAATATCTACTGCTAATTTCTTTTGAGTTTCAATTATCTCCTTGTCTTTCTCTCAACTCTGTTTGCTGCTTTTCGACGTCGCTGAGACGATGGCATATGTGATCGAGTTCGTCTGGGTATCTATTTATGTCGGCTTGTAGCTCATTGTTGTTCCGCATTTTGGGTTTGGTTTTATTCTTCTTGGAAAAACCCACTTCATCTCATTTTTTAAAATTAATTAATATAATTATTTTATAATATCGATATATACTATAATTTTTTTACTATAATATAATTATAAACTATATTGTAAAACTTATTCTAAACTATATTATAAGTACTATATGCTAAATTATATATAAATGCTTATTATAAACTCTATTATAAACTAATATACTACAATTTTTTTTACTATACTATATTATAAACTATGCTATAGAACTTATTTGGACGGTGATATCACCCAAGGAATAGGTTACAACTTACAACAAGGTCGAATCACTGACGTCGGCGAAAGGGGGCCAGGGAATAAGGAACTAATGGCGACATTGACAAATTGTGAATGTCTGCGAAGGGGGGAACAAGGTGTGGATGTTGATTTGTGGTAGCATCAGATGTGCCCTGAAAATTGGTGGAGAGGCTAAAGCACATGAGGTTTCCAAGACCCAGAAATGGCTTGGGGAAATTCCACCCAGTTAAAGAGATATTAAAATAGTTAATATTTTTAATGGGGTTCCTAAGTCTAAACTTAGGAAAATTAAAATATTAATGGGTATTAATATAAAATTGGGTGAGAAGGTTCTAAATGACATGGATCATGGATCTTAGCCGTTTATTAGAGACTTAATGTCGATCGTTGAAGACTCAACAGGAAAAGTATAAGAGGAGGCTTGAGGGTCAGTTGGAGATACACCAAGATTGATTAGTCAGTTCAATTTTCTGGAGTGGGGCTTGTTGAAAAAATTCTAACAAGAGATATGTTACAGCGAGGGGCAATGAGTACATAGCAGAGAGGCAGGGATAGTGCTAAGGTGTCAGCCCAGAGACTGAAGAGGTTGATGCAGAGGCAGCTAGAGCTACGCAGAGGCAACAGAAGCTACGCGGAGGCAGCTAGAGACTGCGCAGAGGCTGAGGGGCCTGTATGGGTGACGCAGAAGGCCAGAGAGCTGACGCAGAGGACCAGAGAGTTGACGTAGAGGGCTAAAGGGCTGACGTAGAGGCTTCAGGGGCTGATCTGAAGCTAGCAGGGCTGACACAGAGCCAAGAGGAAGCACCATAAGGATTTTCGTGGGGTAGACTAGAGGCGAGAGGCTGAATATCTGTCTTTGAGAAGAGGTATTTACTACTATGTAACAATCTCTATTGGGTAAGCCATTTCGGCACCCTAGTTGTACTCAACAATTTGCATAATAATAAAACCCTCAGAACTGTTGCACCGATTTTCCCGCATTGGGTTTTTCTGGGGACGATTGTCTAAAAATAACAGTGTCCCTTGTGTGTTTGTCTCAGTATTTCAATTGTTGCTCTGTATATGAGTTAACTCTGCATTTGTGTTTATTTTCAGTATTTATATGTATAATAACTTGTTAATGGAATAAACACATAGGAGAAATAAACTAGATAATGCAATAGGGATTTCTAACGTGTTAGACTTAGAAATTTCAATAGTGGGCGGCATTTGATAGGGCATCTGTTGGAAAGTATAAATGGACAGGATAGGATACAACTAGAGACAAAAGCGACGTGGTTGGATAGGAGTTACGACACAGGCGTCAGATCGAGTCAGGGTTGTTGCAGGGAGACAAAACACTGATTTGTGATGGAATGATACAGTGGCTGGGGACAGGGTTACAATGGATGTACATAGGGCAGACGTAGGATCGAGTTAGGGTTGTAGCGGGGATATTGGTTTGCTGATTTATGACAAAATGACATAGTGGACAGGGGACACGGTTAGAATGGGCATACAGAGGAAAAAGTAACCACAGTGGGAGGGGATGATGGCATTGGGGGAGGACGTAAAAAATGTATTCAAGAGAACCAAAAGATTGTATGCAATGAAAACAATACAAATTGTGCAACGGCTTGGGAAGAGGGTCAAATGGCTTTGATACCATTGTACAGGACGCATACAACTGTAGCGAATATATAAATATTTTATTATTGAATGATAAATGAATGCTGATTACATTCTCTCGTGACGATGTACCTAAATAGGCTGCCTAGTCACGAGAGTTGAATAGTCATGTGTGTTGACCTTTAGTAATTAATTATTATATATTAATGTTTTAATTGTTTATTTATCCTTAATTATTTATTACTTTATTTATTATATTCATAACATGCATCTCATCTAGGGTCACAATCTTCAGAGGGGGAGATACCCACACCAATAGATGAGGCCACTTTGAGGAAGAGGAAGCCAAGATGGATTCAAGAGACCCTAAAGGAAGCACAAGAGTTAGTGAGATAAATTCCATGTTCTTGTTGTATGTATTTTCCTTAGAGGGCCATTTTCGTAGGAAGGGAGTCCTTGTAAGTTTTAATGAAGGACTCATTTGAAGAGGAAAAATATTTGTGTGCATGTGATTGTGAGATTGGTGTTTAATTTTCCTTTCACTGTTATTGTTGTTAAAACCCTAGCCATGCTTTTATTCAGTGGATCCGCGTAATAATTATTTTTACAGCAAAGAATTTGCTAGGTAATAAATTGCTTGGTTGCTATGATTAGTAAATTAAGAATACTTAATAATAATATTAAGTTCTTCAGGTAAAATTATGAAAATGAAAATGAAAGATAAAGGAGAATGTCAATAGGATGAAAATGAATATGAAAGATAAAGGAGAATGACAATAAGATGAAAATGAAAATGAAAATGAAAGATAAAGGAGAATGTCAATAAGATGAAAATGCAAATGAACGATAAAGGAGAATGTAAAATTTTAACATTATCTTTAGGCTTGAATTGTTTTAGGCTGTTTGAGAGTGGTTCCGACCCCATTGGATTTCTGAGGGAGAAAGTAGAATTTTACATCCCATTCAAAACTTAGCAGACTTAACTGTTTTCAGGATTTCAGGATTGGTAGGATTGCAGTGTTTCCATTGTCTTCTTTCATGCATGAGAGTATGACACTGGCATTTCATCAAGAACACCAAGCCCTCTATTTACTTTGATGTTGGCAGCATTGATTGTTGAACTTCTCTATTATGTTCCATGTATTATTCACTCAAGCAAAATCACTGGTTAGGCATGTTAAGATTTTTCTATCTCATTTTCATGCGTAGAAGTGATATTGATGACGAGGATCCCAATACAGACAGTGATTTTGATAATATTTAGTTATTTGTTGTAGCAGGATTCTTTTTGGACTCTAGAGGCCATTCAGAGCCTCTTTGTTGTGATGTATTTAGGTTTAGGGATGGATTGTACTCGATGCTATTTTGGTGATATGAACCCTTGCTATATTCATGAGAAACTTTGCATATTTGTGTATAATGGTTTGCATTCACATGGATGCACATGAATACATATGTTTTTTTTTTCAAAATTTGAATATTTTATGTATATCCTGGACCCTTTTTTTATGGTTGTCTAGTATAGGTTTTTGGGTCGACTGGTTTGATGAGTGGTCCAATTCTGATAACATTGGTTGTACATAACTGCATAAAATAATCATCATAAGAAGTTCTATCTGAGTGAGTAAAAATATATTACAATAAAGGCTAATTGGTTATTGAGCTGTTTTCCTTTTAAAGTTTTTTTGATGTTTATTTTGCTACTGTGTGGTTATACATTTAAATTTTTGACTCTGGGCTGCAGATAACTTCTCAGCTTTTTGATTATGCATGGCATCACTGGCGTACCGATGTGCAAACTATTCTTCAAGAATTTTCTGCTATTGTTCAATCTCCTATAGGAACTGTATTCCCAGTGGAACATCAGCGAACACTACAGTTGACATGTGAGAGATGGATGCTATGTTTGAAGACACTGCAGCGAATGGTTGTTTCAGGATTTCAAAGTGATGCAAAAAATATTCAAGTATGCTACTTTTCTCCATTTAATAAGCTATGTCCTTTTCGTCTTGGTTGATATAAATTTGTTACAACATTTCCGTTTGTTCCTTTTGTTACTGATCTTGTTTGCAATGCTATCTTATAACGGAAGGATCTATAGGAGCACCTTTGATTATTGAGATTTGTTGTTTATATGCAATATTTTGACAGGAGGTTCCACCAGTTAAGGAAGTCTGCCCTTCCTTGTTGCAAGCAGTTCAATCTTTTCTTCAGTATCGTAAGTTAAATTTCTGGTTCCTGTGAATCTGAATTCGACTGTTCCTGTGTTAGCTTAGAAATATATGATTCAAATCAATACACCCATTGTAGATTGGAAAAAGTCTGAATTTTCTTAGTTGCGCTATTTTGTACCTTATAAATCAAGTGCGGAGGTTCAGTTATAATATCTTATTTGTTTTTCAAACTGACCTGCTTTGTATGCTGATTATTCTAGTGGCATGAGATCATGTATTTCTTGCAAGAAAGTACAGACCCATGATACTTGGTTGCTATGGTTTGAATTTGAGAAATGTAGAAAAGACAAGGATCAGATTTCAGATGCAATTAATCTCGGAAGCATTTAACTGAAGGAGGACATTTGAAACTAATTCAATGAACTTTTCATTTTACATCTTCAGTAGTTGAAAAAATTTCATTAATGTTGTTGGAAAAAGTAACTATGTTCTTTCTTCAATAATGTACTTGAGTCATTATGTAATGTACTTGTCAAAAGAATAAAGAAAATAATTTTTATTATTGTAACAATGACTTATTAAAGCATGGGTTTCATGCTTGGGTCATCATTATATTAGTCAAAGTCCCCATTGTGGACTCCTAGGATTAATATTGTTTGTAGAGTCATTGTACATTCGAAGAGACTCTTCTTGGGCTTTCGGATCATGTAAAATGGTTTTGTATAAAGTCAAATATGAATTATGTGTCCTCCACATCATGTCGGCGTAAGGAAGATCAAGTAGGCCTAAGGACCCCCATTTGACCCACAAGAAGCCTATATATTGAAGGAAGTCGAAGTCATTTGGAGCACTCACACTCAAGCAAATGAACACCACTTACCCCAGGACAAGTCCACCACTTACCCCAGGACAAGTCCACCACTTAAGTGGGTCCATGGTCCTCTCATCCAAGGCTGATATGTCTGTAAGATCCTCTAATCCAGCAGCAAAACAGGCAAATTCTTGCCTTACATCAGTTCGTAAAGAAGCTATAAATATCCTCTGAAAGGCTTTCTTCACTCCATTGGCCAAAGTGTGCAATGGAGTGTTGAATCCATTCCACCTGGTAACAATAATGGACCTCACTTGTTCAACAAAATCAAAATCCACAAAAAGAAGAGTGGGAACCTCCTATGTAATAATTTCCACAGTTTTTTCAACCATGGTATCCATGCCAACATAAACCTCTCCTAAGAAAGGTTTCTCTGTGTCCGCAACTCAAAGAAGATTAAATGTAGGTGATGTGAACTTGAGCAAGAAATCAATCTTACTCCACCAATCTTTATCAACGAACACCCTTCTCACCATACTCCCCCTTCTTTGAATCTACCTGTCTTCACTCAACCCAAGTTGGTATTAGAATAATACTATTTAGTGTTTAATGCTCATTCTTATTAGCTGTTGTTATTTTTATCCTTTTAGCAGTTTCTTAGATGAAACTGATTGTTTCTATTTTCTAATAGAAACTTGATGTTTCTATTACTGTAAATATCTCTGTATTATTATTGAGCTTCATTTTTGCTCATCAATTCAATTCATTCACTGATTATGGTATCAGAGCTCAGGAATTGTTTTTGAAATAATTTTTTCATTTTTTGGGAAAAAAATTGCTTCATTTCAAAATAGCTTTGTAGGAGTCTGAAATTGTTTTACTAGGTTGGGTTTGGTTTGATTCCAAGTTACAACCAGTCTTGGGAGGTTAATTTGCTATCTATGAGAGACGAGTTCATCATTTTTGCTGGCACTGAGTTTTATTATTTGCGAGGGAGATAACGACAGTCAACAGAGATTTCTAAATCTATGTCTTGACACAGAAGGAAGCCGCAAGGCATTCTCATTGTCCACGATACCTTTTTCTGTCCACGAGATCTCTGTCAACGCAAGCACGTCCTCTGACTATACCAACGTCGCGCACTGGAGATCGAATCGTGCCAGATCCGACATCTCTGCAGGTGAAATTCCATCCGTCCGTGTATCGTTTCTCAGCGTCCCGAGGTTGCAGACGTTGTCAAAAATATATTGAAGACTAGCCACGATTTCTTCGTTGCTCAGAGTGCCCTCTTTTTTCAATTATATCCAGTCGCCTTCCGCTCAAACCCTTCTGCCGACTTCATGATGGAATAAGTTCCCCAGCGTGCATAACTCGTCATCGAGCTCCTGTTACGACTACACCCTGAGACGTCTTTTAAGCCACTACAAAAGAACGTGCAGTCGATCACCATGCACGGGTAGCTCGAGTTAGAAATGCTGTTGCTGCTTGCCCTCCTCTTCCCGCCCGAAACTCTCTGTGCAAAATTTTGCCTCATCCGAGCATCCACAGGGCGCTCAGAATATCCAGAGTCCCATTCACTGCGGCTTAGATAACACTAGTTTATCTGGTCGGTTGAATTGTGGATAGTGTTTATAACAGAACCTTCTCTTACACTGCACGCTTCCACGCTAAGCTGTCATGCTTTCACATTCCTGAGAAAGTCCCACAGTTTAGAAACGGGAGTACTCATTTTTTTCACATAGGGCATCAATTCTGAGCGTGGAAGTTCTGTAATAATTTTTTCCAAATCCCATCGAGGAACGAGATCAATCTCAGAGGAGCCAAATTTATTCAGGGGCTGTGCATAGAGTATATTATCTATGGGCAACATGTTTCTCTTTCAGCCATTTTTCTCAGTCATATTTGCTGGTTTGGCATTTGACCAAGAGTTGAATCCTAAGTTGCACGAAACGGGGAAACGGAAACGAGTTTCCGAAACGGGAAGCGATACGAAACGCGACCTCCCCAAATTTGAGGAAACGGGGAAACACGAATATATATATATATATATTTGCAATCATAAAGCATAAATGATACATTATAATTTATTACACTTAAACATTAAGATTTAATTTACATCACATTTACTCATGAATGATCACATAATGAAAATAAAAATATCGGAATATCCAAAAGCAACCTTTATTATATATCCAAATCTCAAAATCAGCCTTTATTTATATTAATATATGAAGCTGCAAGTACAGTAAAGACTATAAGGCTGCAAGAGAGAGATCCAAATCACGATTTTCTGCATCCACATCCCATTCTTTAGAGGGACCACTATTGTATTGGGAGTTTCCTCCTACATAGTCGAATGACCTTAGTGCTCTTGATTAAATACACATTTCATACCCTAGTACCCTACATGATCTTGATTATTGGGAGTTTAGCCTGCATAGAGGGCTTGGTTCTCTTGATTAAATACAAGTTCCATACCCTAGTACATGATAAAATCCAATGGAAACATTGCAATCCCTCCAATCCTGATATCCTGAAAAACAAATAAGTCTGCTGGATTTTGAGTGAGATTTAAATTTCTATTTTCTCCATATGAAATCCAATGAGGGCGAAACCACTCTCAAACATCCTGAGTCATTTCATGGTAATGTTAAAAATTTAAGTAAAAGGATGAATTGCATATCAACACTAGGGCAAAAATTCACTTTTATAACTTTAGACACGCATCTAGAAGCAACAAAAAGTCACTAACATAACCTAGAAACAATTAAAAACAATTAAAAACAAGTTAAAAAAAAATTAAAAGAACACTTGATTTTTTGGAAACGTGGGGCTGTACGGCCATGAAATGTGTTTCCGGCCGTACCACCCACGTTTCCATTTCGAGAAACGTGGTGGTATGGCCGGAAACGCGTTTCACGGCCGTACCAAACGCGGAAACGCGTTTCGTTTCCGTTTCCTCAAGGAAACGGGCCCCCCCCCCCCAACGTTTCCTGCAACATAGGTTGAATCTTATTTCCAGCACTCGTTCGTTTTTTTGTTGTTGTCCGGATTAGCTGGCATCTATATTAAAATCCGTGCTAGACTCCTTTGTTGTTTTCTGTGTCTTGGGAAACGTGCAGATGGCTTCACTAACCAATCTGATGTTGGAAGGCAATCAACGCTTTAATGGCAACAATTATAACATCTGGAAACAAAGAATGTTGACCATTTTTGAATACAGGCATCTTGATCAGCTCATTTTGGGCAAAGAGCTCCGTCCCATTACAGCGGGTACCGATCAAGATAAGTTTGATGATCGAAATCGAGAGGCCGTTATGCTTCTCAAGCTCTCTGTGGCTGATGATCAGTTACAGCAGATTCCTTCTGGCAAGACAGCTGCCGAGATCTGGCAACAGTGGAAAGAACTGCACGAGACATCTGACAAGAGCTGAGCTTTCTTTCTCAAAAATCAGTTGTTCTCCATCATGATGGACGAACATATGTCTTTACAGGAACATCTCAACAAGATTAAAGACATTCGAGATCAGCTCG
>APFE031409581.1:182674-194875 GCA_000404065.3 Pinus taeda | reverse complement strand
CACTCTGAAAAGTCTACCAAAATCTTATGAGCACTTCATAGAAACACTCAACATTACCTCCACTAATGTTGATCTGAAGTTTCCGGAGTTATGCACCAAACTCATGCAGCAGGATCGTTGGAAACAACAGTTTGGTAGTGGTGCCGCATCAGCCTCCTCAGAAAATGCTTTTTCTGCCAAATATCAATCCTCTCAGTGCTTTCAGCAAAAAGGTTCTTCTCAGCCTTTTGATCTTGCTAGGAAGAAAAGTGTGCAGTGTAATTACTGTCACAAGTTCGGCCACATGAAGAAAGATTGCCGACAGAGGATTGCTTCTGAACAGAAGAAACAGGGAGGGCTCCATCAGACAGCAAATGTTGCAAAACATTTCGGGCAGACAGATTTTTCCTTTTATGCCTTTATGGCTAAAAGGTCTTCAGATCATGTTCCGTCTTCTGCCTGGTACATTGACTCTGGTGCATCACGCCATTTATCTCACAGGCGTGACTGGTTTATTGACTTCTCACTTTTCAGTGATTCCGTGGCATTTGGCAGAGGTGAAAAGTACACAGTGGTTGGCAGAGGTACAGTTCAGATCCAGTCTGGTGGGCGCACACTCATCTTCCTGAATGTGTACTATGTTCCTGGTATGGAAATTAATCTGCTGTCTGTCAGCCAGATTATGAGGAACTCTCCTCAGCTTGATGTAGTGTTCAGTGCGCACAAGTGCTCTATTATCGACAGGGAGACTAGTCTTATGCTTGCTGTTGGCCTAGAAGATCATGGTCTATACAGGCTTCTTGACACTGGTGATTCTCCAGAAGTGGCTCTAGCAGCTCGTGTTTCTCCCATCAGCATTCTGTGGCATCAACGATATGGGCATCTAACATGCAGTATCTCTCTCAGCTTTCTCGGGAGGGAGTTGTGTCAGGGTTACCTGATATTCAGATTCAGTAGTTGGGCGTATGCGGCGCGTGTCAAGCTGGCAAGCAACATTAGTCTTCATTCAAGGATGGAGAATCTTGGCGCGCATGTAAGGTACTCCAGTTAATTCATGCTGATATTTGTGGTCCTATGAATACATCTTCTATCACTGCTTGCAAATATTTTTTGCTTATTGTAGATGATTTCAGTAGAAAGATGTGGGTGTATCTTCTAAAATATAAATCTGATGCATTTAGTATCTTTCAGAAGTTTAAAACCTTAGTTGAAAAAGAGTCTGGCTGTAATATCGTGACTCTTAGGACAAATAATGGGGGGAATTTTGTTCTTCTGCTTTTTCCAACTTCTGTGATACTCATGGCATCAAACGCCAGTTAACTACACCCTACACTCCTCAACAGAACAATGTTGTTGAACGCCGCAACCGCACGGTCGTTGAAATGGCTTGTTCCATGTTACAACACAGGAGTGTTCCGAACAAATTCTGGGCTGAAGCAGTATTTACTGTTGTTTATCTTCTTAACCGATCACCCACTTACGCTGTTAAGGGGAAGAATCCCAAAGAGGTTTGGTCTGGCTGTAAGCCTAAGATCAGTCACCTCAAAGTATTTGACTCAGTTGCATATGTTTGGATTCCAGCTGCTAAGCGCTCTAAGTTGGATTTCAAAAGCCAGAAACTCATGATGACAGGGTACAGTGATCATCACAAGGCCTATAGACTAATAGATATAGCCACTGGTTGTCTTAGCTTAAGTCGGGATGTAGTATTTGATGAAGACAGAGGATTCTTTCAGTCTTCTTCTTCTGAGCAGTGTTTTGAGGATCAACCTCATAGTGTTCTTCTTCCGGTAGGTCCACCTGATGGGAGGGATGATGCAGCATCAGTGTTTGATAATACACTGCCTGAGCTCTCCGGAAAATAACCCTCCTCTTGCTGCCCCTATTGTTCTTGAGCCTTCTCCACCTCCTCCTGATATTGGTTCCTCTACTCTTCGTCCTAAATGGTGGGCTAAAACCATTGGTGATCTCCGGGATGATGAGCTCCTTGAAGGTAGAACTTCTAGACATAAGAGCAAACAACAATCTACAGTAAATTTTGCTCTTATAGCTAACCTACACAGTATTTTTGAGCCTCAAACCTAGTCAGATGCTAAAGGTACATCTGAGTGGGAACAGGCTATGGAAGTTGAATTCCAGAGTCTTCAAAAGAATCACACGTGGACCCTTTCTAATCTTCCTGCAGGGAAAAAGCCCATCAGCTGCAAATGGGTGTATAAAGTGAAATACAAAGCTGACGGAACCCTAGACAAGTATAAAGCTCGTCTTGTGGCTCGAGGGTTCTCACAGAAGGAAGGCATCGACTATGAGGAGACTTTTGCTCCTACAGCCAAGATGAGTACCATACGATTTGTCCTTGCCCTAACAGCTCAGTTCAATTGGAAAGTTCATCAGATGGATGTAAAGAGTGCTTTCCTAAATGGTGATTTACAGGAAGAAGTCTACATGACGCAGCCTCCAGGATTCAAGATTGTCGATCAAGAACAGAAAGTGTGTAGATTAGCTAAAGCATTCTATGGATTGAAACAAGCTCCGCGGGCTTGGTACATGAAAATTGATCAGTACTTGACAGATCATGGCTTTCAGCAGAGCCCATCTGATGCAAACCTGTATATCAAGCATACTGGTGATGATATCTTGTTTGTGGTTGTCTATGTGGATGACCTTATCATTACTGGCAGCTCTGCACATTTGATCCATGGGATCAAACAAGACTTATGCAGAAACCTTTGATATGACAGACTTGGGACTTCTTCATTACTGTCTAGGGGTTGAAGTCTGGCAGACTGAGAACAACATCTTTCTCTCTCAGTCCAAGTATGCCAAAAATCTTGTGGACAGGTTCAGAATGCAGGATTGCAAACCGGCCATGACTCCTATGGAACCAGGGCTCAAACTTTCAGCTCAGTCATCCTCTCCCCTTGTGGATGAAACTTTATTCAGGCAATTAGTGGGCGGCCTCATCTACCTTACATCCACCAGACCTGACATCAGTTTTGCAGTGAGCTACATTTCCCGCTTCATGTCAGCTCCTAAAGCTGATCATTGGATAGCAACAAAGCGTGTGCTACAATATGTGCGTGGCACTTCTGATTATGGACTCCTATACGCTCGAAGTTCCGATCCTATACTCAGTGGTTACACAGATTCTGATTGGGCCGGTTCGGTTGATGACTGTAAATCTACAGCTGGGTATGTGTTTAGTCTAGGATCCAGTGTTGTTACCTGGACTAGTAAGAAGCAACAGGTAGTGGCTCTCTCCTCAACAGAAGCAGAGTATCGAGGAGCAGTTAAGGCATCCTGTGAGGCAGTTTGGCTTCGATGTAAGCTTGCGGATATGCATGTTTCCCAGACAGGTGCTACTTCCTTGTTTTGTGATAATCAGGGAGTGCTCAAACTTGCCAAGAATCCAGTCTTTCATGAACGAACAAAGCATGTGGAAACTCATTGCCACTACATTCGCCAGCTTGTTGAAGACGGATCCGTTCCGTTGCGATATGTTCCCACAATAGAGCAGCCCGCAGACATCTTCACCAAGCCTCTTGGTCCTGATAAGTTTGTAAAATTCAGAGGGTCTATTGGTGTTGTAAATAGATTGAGCATTAAGGGAGGGTATTAGAATAATACTATTTAGTGTTTAATGCTCATTCTTATTAGTTGTTGCTATTTTTATCCTTTTAGCAGTTTCTTAGATGAAACTGATTGTTTCTATTTCCTAACAGAAACTTGATGTTTCTATTACTGTAAATATCTCTTTATTATTATTGAACTTCATTTTTGCTCATCAATTCAATTCATTCATTGATTAGTTGGACCCACCACCATACTCATTAATGCATTTTTAACATCAACGAGGCGACGCAACATGATGAAGTTTGATGCATACCGTGTATCAACAACTTTCAACAACTCCAATTTGGATTATTCTCAATATATTGCTTTAAGTTGGTGGTGGTTGGTGATGAATTTTATAATCTCCCTAGCCTGCCTTGTGACCTCCTTAATCCATTCTGTTTTTGCCTCAATCTCTTCTAAAATTAGATTCAAATTGTGGACAATGCAAGGAGTCAAAAATATGTGATTGTATCTACTCTCAACAATCAACCCTGCAACTTTGCAAACTGATGCATTATTTGTAATAACTTGCACCACATTTTCTGACCCTATTTGTTCAATAGCAACCCTCCTCACCATACTTCCCTTCTCTGAATCTTCCTGTCTCCACTCAGCCCAAGTTGGACCCACCACCATACTTCCCTTCTCTAAATCTTCCTGTCTCCACTCAGCCCAAGTTGGACCCACCACCATACTCATTAATGTATTTTTAACATCAACAAGGCGACACAACATGATGAAGTTTGAGGTAACTTTCAACAACTCCAATTTGAGGTATTCTCGATATATTGCTTGAGATTAGTGGTGGTTGGTGATGAATTTTATAATCTCTCTAGCTTGCCCTGTGACCTCCTTAATCCATTCTGTTTTTGCCTCAATCTCTTCTAAAATCAGATTCAAATTGTGGACAATGCGAGTCCAAAATATGTTATTGTATCTACTCTCAACAATCAAGCCTACAACTTTGCAAACAAGTGCATTATCTGTAATAACTTGCACCACATTTTTTGACCCTACTTGTTCAATAACAAAAAATAAAATATCAGCAAGGAACTTACTATCCTTTATCTCACACGAACAATCTTTTGCTTTGATGGACATGGCTCCTTTTGGTGATGATGCAATGACATTAATCAAAGGCCTGCGTCTTGTATCATTTTAGCAATCTGAGATAATAGAAACCCCTGTACTACACCATGAGCTACGAATTGGTTTGAGAACATCATCAAGAAGTTGCCTCTCTTTCTTTAGCAAAACTGTGTTGACTTTTTCATAGTCTGGACCCTTGTAACCTTGAGGAGCATTGTTAATCACTCTCACCAAATCCTGCCATGAATGATGCAAAATTAGGAAATGAAAACTCACCCAACTAGCTATTGTCCATGCTCTTCCTCTTGCTGCCTGCACCCTTCCTCTTGCTACCCACGCTCCAAAACACAAATAAACTCCTTGCTGCTGCTATAGGAAGCTTTTCTTGCAAAACAATGTGTGAGAAATGAGTTAATTGTTGAAATTGGGTACCGGAGGACAGGTGGTTCCCTTAGGCTTTGATCTTTGGCCTAGGGAAAAGTGTCCAAAAGATTTTAATTTTTCTCCTAAAGTGACTTTATAATTTTTTATAAAGTTAAAATCTAATTTAAAAGTGACTTTAAGTGATAAAGTTACTAAAGTCTAATTTTAAAGTGACTTTAATAAAGTCAATGAAAAATTAGAAAGGAAAAGTGACTTTGGAAATAAATGACTAAGTGGGTCTTTATTAAAGTGGGGTGAATTAAAAAATAGAAAGTGAGATTTAAATGTGCATTTAATCTCAGCCATTGATCTAAATCTATTTCAGCCATTGGATTTAGAGATCACCCAAAAGTCACTTGGATCACCCAAAAGTCACTTGGAGTTATATTAAAGGAGGAAAAGGAGGAAAAGATCATTCATTCTTTCATGAGCAGATTGGGAGAAGGAGAGCAAGAGAGCAAGGGAGATTTCTGGACAAAATGGAGAAAGAGACAGTAGTTTGGCACACATACCAGGCAGCGCTTCAGCAAAGTCAGAACAGCAGAAAGACAAGCAGAACAGCAGCAAGAACAAGCAGAAAAAGCTGATTTTTTTTGCTGAAAACTGAGAAGTTTCAGGTGGTCCGTTGGGCTGAAAACGGATAAGTTTGCTTGCTGAAAAAAATATTTTGCTGTAATTTTTTGCTGAAATTTTCTTGCTGTAAAAAGACATTTTTCAGAAATAAAGAAGAGCTCTCAAACTGGTTTTCCCCAAGAGTTGTAGGGGGTTTTTCCAGGGTCACGTTGACCAAAAATATCAGTGTTTTAATGTGTTTTAATGGCTGTTTATTACTGCTGATTTTTATTTCTGCAATTTCCAGCATTCTGTAAATTTTCCAGAATTTGTGTTTTCAGCAAAATTTATTTTTTTTTCAGCTTGTTGAATGTATGGTTATGGGAAAGGGCATTTAACTACATGGGAGAAATAAGGAGAAACTGAAAACGGGGGTGGGAAAACATTTTTTTTTACATTAATGTAGTGCCTTTTTAAAGAAAAGAAGAGGCTCATAGGGTTTCTAGAGAATTCTATTCTTCTTATCTTCTAGAGAACTCCATTTGTAATCTTTTTTATTAAATTTAGCTAACAACCACATAAAAATTAATTTATTAGTGTGTTTTGGTGTTAGATGGGGCCCACACCCTCTCTCCACTCGTTGAGATGGCCAAAAAGGGCCTAAAAAATGTTTATGCTTCTTTTTGGCCGTCAAAACTCGGATTGTTGTGGCTGAAACTCTGTCGAAATGTCGCTTGTCGTACCGTTCGGTGTTTCAAAATTGCGAAACATCGTACGGCACAACCGACAACGTTTTAGTTGCGTTTCAAGCCCATTCCGACGTTTCGGGTCGTCCCGGGTGTTAGCGCTTGAAATTTCACCTCAGGCTGAAAAAGGTAAACTCCAAGGCAACATCAAACCACTTAGCCTTGTAGCTAGCCCTACGGGGCAGGAGAGGGCTCTCTCCGGTCTATCTCGGCAAAGATCTTCAACGGGCAGAGACAACCAATAAAGAACACTGATTTAGGCTAGTAAATTGATAAAAAAGGTTTGATTTGGGATTTTTAGGGTTTTGGTGGAAAATTGGGGAAATGCAATTTTGGGTGCAGGGATTGGACTCAGTTTTCGTAGGGGGTTCTTTGGGGCGAGGTAGGAGACTGTATTGATGCCTTTGAAAGATTTGGATGGATGAGAATGACTGGTGAGGAGCTAAGGAGAGCAAGCAATCACCTTTAATTCTCCTTAAACAGCTGAAAACATTGATATTAAGCAAACTTAAAGGCAGAGCATAGCAACCATGAATTCTACCTTAACACTTCATTTGCCTAATTTGCAGAAGAAAAAGTAAGAAGATGATTCACTTAACAAACTTACAAGTACAAAGAGAAGCACACCATCAATACATGTAACCACAAGAATCCCAAAAAGGACTGCAAAACCCTGGTCTTCCTTAGCCAAAAATTGCAGAGATACAATGAGTAATACAATAGAAACTTTCTCCCTCAAGAGTCCAACCTTTCCAACCTCTGAAAATGACTAAGAAAATACATAATATAGGCAAGCTAACATCTTTCCTTGCCTCTAGGGGTCGAGCTCACTATCCTAGGAGCTGTTTCAACCAATTCCAAACTGATCACTAAAGTCTAGGCAGTCAAAACAACTTGCCTCTATAAGCTAGGAAACCAATTCATTCATTAAATGTTTGCTATTTCATGAATGAATCTTCTAGAATAGGTAAATAAGTGTCATGTCAACATGAAAATACATTAATTACATCAAAGAGGGTGAAAAATCACATCCCAAGTCAAAACTGGTCAAAGCTAGGTGAATTCCTGAGCTGTAGATGAATTCCTGTGAAAACTGCCCAAGAGGTCGTGCACAGATTCTCAAGAGGTCGCACGCATTTGGAGCAGCTTTGGAGGCACTTCTAGGTATCCAAATGAGGCAAGAGGAGGCTTGTTGGAAAGGTTGGGATGTCTACTTTCCACCCCAAGTGGAATTTCTGAATTTGGTGTCCATTTACCCCTCCAAAATTGCAATCTCCCAAGACTGCTTCTTGTGTGTCAAAAAGGTGGCAGAAAGTCATTTTTTGCTTGTTTTTTGACCTTCTGGAGGCTCAAAACTTAGTGAAATTTCTTGATATTTTCTGGGTAAGTGTATTTTTGCATGAAAAATCCAAAAATGTAAAGTTTTCTTGAAATGGACTTGCCAATCTAAAGGGTCGCGCACGGTGCGCAACCTCTCAGGAGCAAAAACCTGTTTTTTAACCAAAAATTCATAAATGACCAAAATTTCTCAAAATTTTTTGAAATTTGTGCTGAGGCTGAGTCATTTAGCACCATGCTCCTTCAAGGAAGCCTCAGCCAAAATATGGAGGGGATTGGGCCTTTTTCTTCGTTTGAGTTCCTTGGCCAACCGTCCTTGGAGCACCTTCATTCTTGCCTTGCATACGTGCATTCGGGCCCAATAATGGTTCTTCATATTCTGGAGCAAGTTCTTATCTCTGTTGGCCTTGGCCAACAACCTTTTCAAATGAGCATTGTCCCAAATAAGCATAGATTCTCTATCTATGGGTGTCAAATCACCGGGTCTCCTACGAGCCAATTCCCGGTCTTCACGAATCTTCTGCAGCTCATAAAGCTTGTGGCTCATCCTCCAACTGTTTGTTGCGCTGCTCTAAATAGTTAATTATCCATTTTTCCATCTGCAATTTCTTGTGCAGCGACTCATTCTCGGTCCTTTGCTCTCGGATGATCTCCTTAAGCTCTGAGCTAGGAGAACAGGCGTCAAGATCAATGATGTCAATATCTGGATCACCTGACAATCCCTCCTCAATCATGGGCTGCTTGCCCCTCTCTGGTACCTGTGCTGCTGTCGGAAGCGAGGCCCCTTCCACCTGGTGTGGAGATAACACTCGCAGTGCTGATGAAGAAGGTGAGACCCCTTCCACCTGACGTGGAGAAAATACTCGCCTAGCTGCTGCAAATAAGGTCCTGTGGCCTCTCTGATAAGTGACCAATGGAGGAGAACTGACATGTCTGGTCTCAGGGATATCATGCTGTTGTGATGGTCCTCCCTCCTCATGAACAATCTCAGGATGTGGTGGTGTCTTTGTGAAGAACTCTTGGGAGATGAACTCCTCCCATGGGATGTCATGCTGAGCCAACTGATGCATGACCACAAGCTGAATCAAACCATAATGATAGAGGCTCCTATGTTGTTGTGCTGGACTCTTTCTCTGCACCAATGGCACCATCCTCTCAATATTCCGGCATATGAAAAATGGTATGTTCATCATCCTTACCCGTGTGAAATGCATCAACACGCGAATATGGTAGAAAAACAAACGTGAAAATCTACCCTCACATGTGAAATAGCGCATGATGAGCTTCATCAAGGGAACATACTCATCCTTCAAAAATCTGAAATGAACTACACCAATCATGTACCTCATATATTGAGGTTTAATGTAAGGTTCATACTGAATGCTGTCCAATACTTTGCGCTTGTTCCACTCTTCTCCAACATTAGGAATCCCCGTTGCTTGAGAAATCGTCTCAGGTGTCAATGTAAAATCCACCCCTGCAAGATTTACATGCATGGCATGCAAATGCAAAACAAACAAGCAGACCAACTCCCTGTGAAGCTGAATTTGAGAAATCCTCTCGCAAAATTCATAACATGAGAAGTAGCGGAAACATGTGACTGCAAGTGGACAAGCCTGCAAGTAGCTCAAAGTGGTGGGCTCCTCTCTCACATGGTGACCACCCTTACCACTCCTCCTCCTTTGCACCTCAACCTCTGAATCTAACTCATGGTCATCACTTTGCTCATAGTCGGTTTCGGTTTCTGACATGGTTTCAGGAGCAAAGTGGTTGAAATGTACTGCTGCTTCTGCTTTAAAATTTGCTGTGTTAACGGCTTTGAAATGTTGTTTCAAGGGGACAAGTAACACAGGGGAAATGTTAGGGAAGGGATATTTGGAAGGGAAATTGGGAAAAACATATGAAATAGGGATTTTAGGGGAAGAATTATGACATTTACATCATCATACAATTTCATTTGCAAGGATGTTATGGGAGGTAGGGTTTGGGGTTTGATTTTTGATTTATTAGGGAAATTAAGTAACAGTGATAAGGGAGTAAAAAATGAGAGGTGGGAAAATGTAAGAACAATAGGAATGAAAAGGAATACCTTAAAACAGCAAAACAAACCCTAGCAATTTTGACATTTCAAGCAAAAGCACATGGAGTCTTTACTTGCAAATGAAGGCTTTGAAAACATAATCATGATCTTCTTCAAGCTTAGCAAACATAATTTACATGATTGAAGGCCTACCTGACAAGCTTGAGGAGATTTAGGGTATTTTTCAATTTTATAACCAATTTCTGCCTGAGAGGTCACGCACTCCTGAGAGGTCGCGCACTTGTATTTTTATAACTGCTGGAACCCCCCTGCGAGGTCGCGCGTAGCTGTGGAGAGGTCGCGCACGGTTCCTCTCTGCAATTTCGCCCAAATGCTCTTGGAAATGATTTTCTCTATTACTTGAAGGCACAATGAAGCTTAATGGAGGGAGAGAGAGACTTTATAGCCTTGGTTTGAATTTATTTCATGTCAAAACCCTCTTTCTAATGTTTTTTCATGACACTTTTTAAATTTTGAATGTTGTTGACTTTTTGGTTTCCTTTTGTCTTGAAATTGGTTGAATTGATGTTTTTTCTTGAAAATTTTTGCAGGGATAGCCTCTGAGGACTCTTGGCAAAGGGGACCAGGGCTGCATGTTGACTTCGAAGAATTTTTTAATTTTTACAATTTTTACAAAATTTTGAGAAATGACCTTGTCTTTAAAAAGAGGGTTTTTAAATCCAAGGTAAAGATTAACTGTACAAGATGAAATATTTTGAAGAAACACTTTGATAATCATCCCTCTGGCCTGCTGGGCATTTATTGACTTTAAAGACATGACCTTGAAGACAAACTGGACCTAAACCCTAGACCTAAGACTTTTTATCTCAAGACAAGACAAACAATTTTGAAAGAGTTTATTGACTTAAACAAGTTGATCCAGCAGTGCCAAGAGGGGAATAAAGACACCAGCTCCTCCATCAGGGTTATGGCATACCTAATGGAATGCAGTGAGATGACACTGATGAGACACCTACTTATGCAAATGCAAAGAGTTTTGATCGCTGATGGAGGGCTACTAGACCGACTCTAACAGGAGGGAAAATAAATTGCTCTGGAAAGTGCCATAATATCAAGCTATCCATGGAGAATATGTATTGACTAGCCTAATGCTTTCCATTCCAATGGGAGGTGCTGATGTTGTACTAGGAGTCCAATGGCTACAATCCCTGGGTGAAATAGCTTTTAATTTTCAAGAACTTTTCATCAAATTTTCTGCGAAAGGAAAGGAAGTTGAATTAAGGGGTATTGTAGGGAAACCATGAAAGATAATTAGCTCTAATGATATGACAAATCTTCTAAAAAAAGAACAAGGAGGTGTAATTGCACAATTATGTTTGCTAGATGTTTCCACATCAGAATCATCTATTTCTCCAGATCTCCAAAAAATCCTGGACAATCATTCCAAGGTATTTTAGATTCCCAAAGGTCTCCCACCTATGCATGATCATGATCATGCTATTCATCTGATTCTAGGAAGTGTTCCTCCAAACATCAGGCCGTATAGATATCCCTATGCCAAAAGACTGAAATTGACCGTATGGTTGCAGAAATGCTAGAGGCTGGTATAATTCAACCAAGTCAAAGTTCTTTCTTTGCTCCAGTAGTATTGGTGCACAAGAAGGATGGATCATGGCACATGTGTCAGGATTATAGGGAGCTCAACAAGCTCACTATTAAATATAAGTTTCCCATTCATGTCATTAATGAATCACTGGATGAATTGCATGGATCAATTTAATTCACCAAGTTGGATCTTCGTTCAGGATATCATTAAATCAGAATGAAGATTGAAGACATTCCAAAAACATCATCTATAACTCAAAAGGGTCATTATGAATTTTTGGTCACGCCTTTTGGCCTTACCAATGCACCTTCAACATTTCAAAGTTTGATGAACTCAATTTTCAAACTATTCCTTAGAAAATTTGTGTTAGTATTTTTTGATGATATACTAATCTACAACAAGTGAAGGATCATGTTGAACATGTTGATAAGGTGCTACAACTATTGGAGGAGAAACAATTATATGCAAAAAGATCCAAATGCTTCTTTAGAGTCCAAGAGGTGGAATATCTGGGTCATATTGTATCTCATGAAGGAGTTAAGGTAGACCCTAGCAAAATTAAAGCCATTAAGGAATGGAAAATCCCCACAGCCATAAAGCATCTGCGAGGATTTCTCAGGTTGACAGGGTATTATCGCAAGTTTGTTAAGAATTATGGGAGAATAGCAGCACCTCTAACAACATTATTGAAGAAAGATGCATTTTCATGGACTCCGGAAACAACAAAGGCCTTCGACATCTTAAAGAGGCAATGTGCCAAGCACCGATCTTAGCTACACCGGACTTCACAAAAACCTTTATTGTGGAATGTG
>APFE031409581.1:75387-166339 GCA_000404065.3 Pinus taeda | reverse complement strand
AGTTTGATATTAGTTTATTTTTCTGCAAGTTAGTGATTAGATTACTCATGTCATTTTCAGTTACCTCCTATAGCCAGAGCGAGTCGCATGGTGAGGGATTGAAGTATGAATGCGTAGTTTGATCTTAGTTTCATTTTATGCAATTTAGATATCAGATTACTCAATTTGTTTATGATTACCTCCTATAGCCAGAGTGAGTCGAATGGTGAGGGGTCAGAATATGAGTTGATGTAATATGATTTAGTTTACTTTTCTTACATTTTTTGAATTGCTTTAAGTTCCGTTTTCTTTTTATACAACAGCAAGGATATTGGGTTTCATAGTCACTAGCTCATTGTTTGGTTTAATTAGAATTTAGGTACATTTTTATTTTCTCTTAGTAATTGATTTCATCATTGCAAGTTTGAAAACCTTTTTGAAAACTTTGAAGTTTGGAAATTGTCTTAAAGGTCACCATTGCCTTGAACACTTATATCCATACTTGATTTTTCGAATTGCCATCTCACATTAGGGAATCAACAAGAAGATAAACCCAAAAACAAACCAAAAATAAAAAACGACAAAGAAGTAAGAAATCGATTATTTTGCATATATAGTGCACTTCACTTCAGCAGTTTACGACTCTCGGATTGACAATTTATATAGCAATTTAGGACACACTAAATTGACCAAACAACTACATTCAATGGTAGGATGCCTAAACAAATCTTTATTAAGATATCTCATTTACTCTATCAAGTAAGCACAAAAAAACAATGATAATAAATAACAATTGCATCAAAAGCTATTATGTTTTTTTTGCTAAAATGCAATTGTCTTGTTGTTGCAAAATGGGATATATGTAAATTTAGTTTTTTTTATTGTTTTTTACTTCAATTTAGCTATATTTAAACTAAGTTGCATGTACTAGCTACTATGTAGCACTTGTTAAATATTAAAATAAACACAACATTTTTTTGACACATACCTATTTTGAAATATCTTGGAAATTTTTGAGTGAGAAATGTACATGGAGAGAATGTTAGTGTTGGTGATCTTTCTATATATTTGTAATAGCCTAAGTTATTTTGATCTTTCTATATATTTGTAATAGTCTAAGTTAAAATGAATCAATGAGTATTGTATAGAATGCATATGCCCTAACAAATCGTAATATGTGATTTTTTTGGTTAAATTGTAATTTGAAATAAATATTGAAAGGAAATAAAACTATTCATTTAATTGTAATTCAAAAAAAATATTTAAGGAAATTTAAGTTTGTTTTTAATTTTTTTTAATAGGAAATATATATATATATATTGCATGGTTAGTATTGGATAAATCATAATTCTTTATAATAAGAATATTTAGTAAATTACATTATAAAGAATCAATATTTATTTATTAATTTTTTTTTTCATGATACCCAAAGCATTTTACTATTTAAAAGGAATTATTTTTGTTTTTATTTTTATGTGAATGATAATATTTTGATGGATTGTTATTATGAATTGCTCCTTTAATTAGGGTTAAGCCTTTCAACAAAATGAGAGGTTTAATATTTTTTAAATGCTTCTTGTTAATCTTTATACTTCTTTCCACCCTCGATCGGGTGCGAAAGGATGCTATACAACTTCTGCCACCTAGTGCAATAACTGCATGTGATTTGCCTCCTTGGTGTTAACTTATGTAGCAAGGTGGCGCATATATGGATTTAATGCTACGTGGGAGGGGATTGTCCAAATCTTGGTGGGCTAGAATGTGGTTTATGTTGTTTGCACATAACTTCACTTGGGATGCAATGGTTTTCATGCAAGATCCATCATTCTCAAAAATGCCTTCAATGTTGACATTATTCTTATCTAAATTCATGGAAAGCTATGACTATTTCTTTTCTAGAACTAGGCATTTCAATGACTCTTCCTATCTGCTTAGCCGTTTCTTTTATTGACAAGTTTCAATGACTCTTCCTATTCAGTTGGTTGTTTATTTTATTGACATCTCTGGTTTCTTCCTGGGAGATGGGTTTGTCTTCCACGTGTCTAGTTTCTTTGGGGAGCGAGGTTCTTTTGCCACCATAGTGCTTCTTTCTCCTCTCTGGCTAGTCACTCCCTCTTCCTTCATTCATAGTGGCTCATTTCTCTCTTGGTCATCTTCTTCTAGTGTAAGTGAGTCTATCATTAGGGTCTAACAGTGCGCCCATGTTCATACAAGTGGCAATAATGGTCAAGGGTCAATAATTTCTAGGGTTCAACTTCATGCAAAAGCCTCGGTGCAAAATTTTTCTGAGTAGACCCCTGACATGTTGCATGAGGATTTAAGGGAGTGCAAGGTGGAAGTAGCAATTGATTGAGCATGTACCTTGGACTTCGAGGTCTTAGTGGATATTGGGAATTCGGTTCTCAACTTGGGCCATACTCGGGGAAGAAAAAATCAGTATACTCTAACCATAGATCTCTATTAGAAAATCAAATTTCTATTATGGAAAGTCATTATGGACATGCATGAGACAAAGGAAGAAATTCTTTAGATGTTGGACAAGGTGGTCTTGAACCAAAAGCAAATGAGGCTCGACCTTGAGAACATTGAAGAGCAACTGCCTTCAAGTCTTGGTCCTAGTGGAGGCAAACAAAGAGTAGCCAAGTTCCATAGAGGTGTATAGCTCAAGTTCTCCATTATTTTCATGTTTTAGCTTTTCAATTTCACATGTTTCCCTATTTAGCTAGGCACACTGTTTTCAAAGTGTCTAACTTGTTCATTGGGGCTCATTTTGATATCCCTAGGCTAGTTTTTCTAGTTTGTCAAACTTTATGTCAATGCATGATTGGTGCCCTATCACTTGAGACTTGGTTTGTGACTAATTCCTTGTTGGCTTGTCAACGGTCTAGTTTCTCTAGTGTCAAGCAACTAACAAAAAATACTTGAACTTTATATTATTTTTAATATAATAAAAATTTAAACTTACATTTTTTTTATATACTTCTTCCCATTCAATAAATAATGGATATGTACAATACTCCCTTATACAACATGAATTTAGCTTGTGAGTTTATCAATATTATGAATTGGGTGCATTAAACATTCGACCATAACTATTGGATGAATCCAATTTTGCGATATTGTTAATTTAAATATTTTCTCTCATGAGCATCTTATAAATCTCTTTTGACTTTATACCTATTTGAACTTGTAATTTTAAAAGATCAACTCTCACATAAATAGTTGTGTTTTTTTTTCCAATAAGAAAAAACACATCATTTTTGTTTTTTTTCAATTTGTCTATTATTATGTTTGTGTGTTGTTGTTGTTTACTTGTTTTAGGAGCTTGAAGAAGGAAGTGAGAGATTGCTGGAGCGAGAAAGAGATGACATCATCAAGTAGGATAAGCGACCAAGAGGTAGGCCCTCTTGATTGATTATAACCTAAGGAAATATTCCATAGAATGTATCTGTTGTGGCTAGACCCATTATCGGGCTAGAGGAATTTGTTCGTGTCTGCACTTATAATTTTACTTCAGCACAAATTGGCGACTCCGCTGGGGAACCCAATGCTTTTGTTTGTTTTGGATTTCATGATTTTGTGAGAAATTTTCTAGTTTCACATTTTCCCTTTCGTTCTGTTTCTTTTCTCCTACTTACTGGCCTATGTCTAAAATTCATAGTAGCAGATTTGGTCCCTGTTTTGATTTTGATTTTATTTTTCCTTAGTTACCTTATCCAGCGCGCTTAATTTGCTGACAGTCATGCCAACCAGCACAAATTGCTGAGGAATAGTTGCGTCGACCAGACTCTGGCACTTTTTTTCAATTAGGCAGTCGCACCGATGCCTGTAAGTGAAGATTAGGGCTTGATCCCAATCTTGGCCAGTGTGTTCTACTCTTGTGTTTTTGACCGCGTAAGCTTTTTGGACTATTTTCTCCCTGATTAGAAAGCTACTTTTCATTTGGTTTTGCTTGCTTGTTGGTTTGTCATTAATATATTCGATTAATTGAGTCATTGAGTGGCCAACGACACTAGGGCATCTAGTTGGTCGCCCTTTTAGTAGTTTGTGAACACAATAAGTCAGGTTGTATGTGTGTTTACTCCTTGCATTTGTTTTTGGTCCTTTTTACGACTTTGACCTCTTTTTGCCAAGTTTGAAAAAGTTTCGTTTACTAGCATGAACATCTCTTTCTAGCATAGATTACATTGCTGGCCTTATGTTTGGTAAAGTCAATGTTTCATTGATTTGAATGAACTTCTCTTTTCATGTTTTCATCAACTTGAAGAGCTCATTGTCTTGAAAAAAATTTCATTGAAAGATTGTATGCGAAAAGTGTGTTTCGTTATTTCATGAGAAAGTATGAAATTATACCTTGTTGCATCATTATGTTACAATAATTTGCATCTTTTTAAAGACTAAAATTGCATCAACATTTGAAAAAGGAAGAGAATTTTTCGTTTTGAAAGGACTAATAGATAAGTTCTTGTCAGGAAATTAGGAATTGGAATGCATTTTTCATTAGTTTATTTTTTGAAAAATTAAAGTAGTGAAATATCATTTCGTTTTCAGTTGCTTGATTGTTTGCATTTGATTGAGTAGTTTCTACCCTCTCTAGTGTGGGTATTTCATCGAATTGAAAGGGCCTTGTCTCATTTAGTTGCATTTGAGGTTTTTCGAATAGAATCGCTAAGACCTGAAAAATGAAACTTAACTCAAGATAAACTCTAAAATGAATTCAATTAACCTAAGGAAGCATTGAAACTTAATGCTCACATTTAGTGGTCTAGGCTAGAGACATGTTCTGGTGTTTTAAACCTAGTAGTTGTCGTTAGCTTCAGCATTAGACAACGCTAGTGCGGATTTGTGCTCCCGGTACCATCATGTATATAAAGGGAGACCTCACTAGGTCTGCAATCCTTTATCTGTTGGAAGCCAAGTCGGTCACCTTGCAAATGTGATACACCAAACACAACATTCGGGGAGATTGCCCACCCGAGCTACTCGGTTCACCGGGAGGTATTCTGCAGTTCACGGTTGCTTGGAAATCCTTTTTACCTAGATCATCTAAAGCAGTAATTTGATACTTTTGACTTTTTAAACTTAAAATATCATTCGAGTGATTGTCCTTTCGATCTTGTTTCCAATCGGAAGTGATAGAGTCATCTTTCATCCTTTTCTAGACTCTTAAAACATGAAAAGGCAAAGTTTTGTTTCAGTGTTCTAAAATTAATTTTCCACGAAATATTCTTGGTAAAAGATATATTCCTTAGTAATTATTTAGAGTCGATTCTAATGGCAACATTTCCAGTGTCCACCAGACAAGGGTTCCCCTCGGAAGGGAATCCTAGTCCTTTTCCTTCTTTCAGAAACACTGGTGCTCCTTATATGGCGACATTGTCCCTTCCTAGTTTAACCATTCGTTTACCTGTCTAATTATTTTCAACCTCGGTGATCTCGAGTGTCCCAATTCCTACCCCACCATCTCCTTCATTTGAATCACGTCACGATGATTCTAAGGTTGACCTCTCATCTTCTTCCCCTGTTTCTTGATATTCCCCTTCTACTTTTCCTGGTGAAAGTTTGGAATCCAGTAACCAGGAGGCTAAGAAGAAGAAGACAACTAAGTGAGAGGTCAACCCTGCAGCTATTACTCCAAATGCACCCCCCATTGAGAAACCTTCTAATCCTTCACGGAAGGTAAAATTCCTTTGCACGCTGTGTAAGGGTGACCATCTCCTTCGATACTATCTTGTCATTCCAAGAGTCTTAGAGGTATGGTCTCAAATCCTAAACCCGACATCCCTGTCGACCTCTGGAGATCATGTCAATGCTACGTCTTCAACTAATGATGGTAAGAAGAAGGAAAATATTAGATTCCCCTATAGGTTGTGTGAAGGAGAGCATCTTTTTCACCTTTGTCCTCTTATGGATAAAGCTTCCAAACTTTTGGAAAATCTTGCAGCTCCTCAACCCCAACTTCTTGTTGGTTATCGAAGGCTTTCCTCTAACGCTCTCCCAGTTGGTAAAGAGATTGACTTGGATTCATCTCTTGCCCATCCTGCTCTTCCTGAGTGAGACTCTTTTGTGTTTGTTCCCGACCAACCATTGGTCAAAAAGAGTGTCTACTTGGTTCCGCCACTAGTTGCTTACTCTGTTCCGGGAGAGAGTGGTGATCATACTGCTCATGTTCTTCTCATCTCCTCAAATTCTAATAAATCGAAGAGTGACCCTCCCGTATTGGTGGTTCAGGAGAGTCCTTCTCCTATTTTTGTACAACATGGGGGAAATCATATGATAGCCTCACCAAGTAGTTATGTCGTCTCTTTTGATTGGGGTCCATTGACTGCTTTTTGCCTCCCATCTTATGTGCCTTTTCAAACCACAGTGCAAGCCTATAATATGGTAGTACCTGGCACTATATTAGATGAAGGTGCATCTATTAGCATCATGTCTTCTACTACTTGGCAAGCTTTGGGCTCCCCACATCTTGTGCCTGTCACCCAGAATTTGTTGGCTTTCAACGGATGAACCAATCAACCTTTAGGGTTCCTTCCGAAGTTCGCTATTACTTTGGGAGGAAAGACCATCTATATAGACATGATGGTATTCCAAGGTCCGTTAGATTTCAATCTTCTCCTTGGACGTGACTATGTTTATGTCATGGGAGCTCTTGTTTCTTTGCTTTTCCATGTGGTTTGTTTACCGCACGAAGGGAGAATTGCGACTATTGATCAACTGTCATTCATAGGTCACCAGGTGCCTCCTTTGCAACCATCATCCCCTACCGGCACTTGTTTGCAAGCAATAACTTCCTCGCCACAGGTCAATTATGTGGCTACCCATTCTCTCTCCACATCTGCTGATGATCACATAGATGGTATAGTACAGTATGTACTGGGGGCATTGGAACCCGATCTATCATTTGTACCAGTTAACATGTGTTCCTCCTAGAGCGTGGTTCTTCCATCTAGTGAGGAGCTCTTGGGAGCCATGTTATCATGTGGTCCATGATCAGATGCATGAGGATAGTTCCCGGTATTGTGTTAACCTCATTAAAAAATGAAACAGGGGATGAGAA
Source organism: Pinus taeda (assembly GCA_000404065.3). Taxonomy (NCBI): domain Eukaryota; kingdom Viridiplantae; phylum Streptophyta; class Pinopsida; order Pinales; family Pinaceae; genus Pinus; species Pinus taeda. Next base: position 159,300 of record APFE031409581.1, on the reverse strand, counting down.
TAGTTCCTAGTCTTCTGTCGACTTCGTTAAAAAATGAATCAAGATGTGAGCATAGTTCTTTGTCTTGTGTCAAGCTCATTAGAAAATGAAACAAGGGTTTGAGGATTATTCGTTTCCTGTGTCAACCTCGTTAAAAAATGAAACAAGGGTCTTGAGGATATTTCTTTTACTATGTCAACCTTTTTAAAAAATGAAGCAACACCTTTTTCCAAATCGAGTATTTGCTTAAGATCTCGTAAAATCCCAGTCGAGTCTTTCTTGGATCTCGAAAGTGAACCTTCATTCCATTCACCTAGTTGAATGAAATGAAGCTTGGGGAGCATGTACCTTAATCATGTCATTATGCTAGGGGAAGGTGAACTTATTCAAGCATAGTTTTTCATTTCGAGCTAGTGTAAACATGAAACCGAATCGAAGCAGAGTTCTCCATGGTTCAAGCTTGTGTAAAAATGAACCCATGCCCAATTTACATCTCATGATTGTTGTTTTTATCAGCTAATTTCTGCTAGATGAGCCTTTGTTTTTTCATTCCATCACCACCATCTCTTTGGCCGATCATATTCTTTCACTTGGTTGTTTTTCCTTTCTTGAGGGACCACAATGATGAGTGGTTTTATTAGCCAACCTCTTGACCATTACATGTTTTGAGTAGTTCCACCATTGCTAGAACCAATTGCTACCCTTGGTACCACTTGTTCCTCTGTGATGAGTCATGTTTCAGCTCTTTTCTTGACTCATTAAACTCATATGAAAAGATCCCCACGTAGTTTTCTCTTTTTGACTCGTTAAAGAGAATAAAAACAGGGGGTCCACTTTCAACCCTTTTTTGACCCTTTAAAAGCGAAAAGATGGTCGAGCCCTTGTTGTTTTGAACTTGTTAATGGATGCAAAACATCGTGCGCCCAGTATAATTTTACCCCTTTTTCAAACTGGGAGGCACTATTCACAAAAAAGGTATTCCTTGACTGAAATGGTCAAGCGGTTCTCGCAAGTATTGTTTTCTACCTTTTTGGGCTCGAGAGACACAAATGTACGAAAAGGAACCATGTGGAGTTTTCTTTTACGTGTCTTTTTCAAACTCTCTAAACATGAAAAAGATACCGAGTTACACCTTTGTCGGACTCATTAAACTATTAAACGACGTCAGATTTGTCACCATGACGAAAGTGAGCTTCTCCTTCCTAGGGCTCATTAAACTTACTAGGTCAGATTTGTCCTAAGGATGAACTTACAATGCAAGCATATGCTATCCCCTTCAATCTTGTGATTAAAAAATAATTGGGGTACTTGCCATAAATGGTGGGGGAAAAATTTTGAAATCTATCAGTTGTGTCGGCAACTCACTCTTGAACATGACACTCTTTGCTTCGTGTCAGGTTGGGACATCCTCCTCTGTATCGTTGACCTTCCTAGGTTTAGGCCATTCATTTTTTCCTTCCATTTGATCTCTGCCACGTCTTCATGACCATTGATCCCATGGATCCAAAAGTTGTCAAACTTTCAGTTGTGTCACCGATATGTTCAAGAGTTGTCCTTTTGCAGTTACACTTACCTCTAATTCTCTATATCGTCCAAAATCATTTTTCATCCTCTCATCTTGTGTTGATGATGTGGGATTCAATATGGCCCTCCTTCGACACAGTCGCTTTCTTTCAACTTTGACTCATTATCCGGGAAGTTGATCAAGAGACTCCCACCCAGTACCTTAGAGCTTGCATGCCCTAATGGCAAGTTCTTTGCACTCGATGACAAGTTCATATCATTAGCTTTCGATTGAGTGATTTCACGAGCGTTCGACTTCAGTTCCTATATTCACATTCTGTGAATTGTGCTGATAGTACCTTGAGGACCATTGTCATTATTGGTGGTTTCTCTCGTGCTTGTTAACAGTTTACATCATTGACTGGTAATCAAGCCACTTTCTAGCATGTTCGACGTCAACACATCTATTCACATGTTAGGATCTGTACTTTGATCGGGTTGTGTTGCAGCACAAGACCCTAGACTCAAATAACAAAATTTCAGGTTGCGGAATGGTGTGACATGGTTATGATGATATGAATGCCTCTTTCATATGGCTAGTTGCATTTAGAACATGAGTTATCATATGTGATCCTTCTCATTATTAGATGGATGTGACCATATCGTGGTTTCATTATGATCCTCTTTGATGGATGCCTATGCCTATACCTGGATCCATTTACATTATCATTCTTTGGATGGCTGCGGCCATGCCATGATTCATGTATCATTTGATAGAGATATGAGTTTATGTATATGTATACGTACTTGCTTGTAGGTTTTCCGAAGGTAGTCTGGTTCCCTGCACTGATTTATAAAGCATTTCATCCCTCACTCCAACTTGGCCTTCATGTTTTAGGGGGAATCTGTTACATAGAATTTTGTCACTATCCTTGTACTCCCATTCCTTGATCCTGGAGTACCTCGACAGTGAACCCCACATGATTTTCCTTCATGAAGAAACTCCCGTTATGTCTCTCTTCATGAGCAGATCATTTCCCTTTTGCACCATTTCCCCTGAAACTTTTGTTTTGCCCAGTTTACAAGATCGGTGCTAATGGCCTTTGTCTCCCCTGCGCTTATGTGAAGAGATTAACAATACTCCTTGCATTGACCAGAGTGACTAGGTTGTGTCTTAGTCATGCCAGTCTTGTTATGGAAATTGTTTTAAATTAGAGCCGAAGCTTCTAGCTCTAGAAGCTTCGTAACGGAAGTCTAGTAAATGGTTTGGCTAGATGGGGTTGAGGATGACAGTTTGGGCTCCTTTCCCTTATAGTGATGGAACTACCTCAAGGGATAAGTCCTTCTCCCATGAGAAGATGATCCATCTCCCATCCATATTTTCTATATAAATCTCCCTTCTTCCCAAGCAAAAACTAGTCACAATTGATAGTTTTTGGCTGAGTGTGAGTGTTATAGTTACAAAGTGTTGATGCTATTTTGGAGTATGTTAGGTTCCTATACCAATAGGAGTCATAATTTTTGAATGGATGAGATAAAACCTATAATATGTACATACCTTTGGTTTTTTGCAAATGTTTTCCATATTCAAAAAATAAAAAAATGTAAAGAGGGTATGTCCTAAAAGAAAAATCAAAGGACAAAAAGAATAAAAGAGGTAAAAAAAGATGAAAATATGAACCCCAAGAAAAGAAAGGACCATGAAAGTGAGCAAGTCAAAATTCCACTCCTAGTTACTTTTGATACAGAATAAATGATTGTGTGCAGCTTGTTACCTTTTCCACAATCCATGATAGTCAAAATGTTTAAACTTGACTATTTCATGCTTTCAATTTTATGCTTATAGATAGAGAATAAAATCTGACCAAACAGTGTAATCTTGGCAGATAAGTAGATTATGTAGAGTGAATAAAAGGAGCTCAATTCTTTAGTTTGAGCCCTTGGATGTAATAATGTTAGACTTAGTTATATTACTATTGTAAAAGAAAAGAAAATTTTTTGATAAGGGTTTGCCAGCTTAAGTGCACCCTAATAAAAAGAAGTAAAAATGGTAGGATGAGTAGGTGGGTAAGTACAAGAGAGGTTGCAGAATTGTGATGATTGTTGGATAAAAGCATAATGATCACCTCCATCATCTAAGTTCTAAGTATGGATGAAAATTGGGCATGCATCAAGTCCACAAAGTCAAATTGATTAACTTCCCTCACTCATTACACGTTTCATTTAACTAATTACCAATAAAAAGTCTTAAGTACCCAAAATCTTAAGTCAAAGGGGATCAAAGCATTTCTCCGACTTCTGGAGGGACCAGACCCTCAACCCGATGACTTATAGGTCTTAAGTACTAAAAGTCCCCTCATGAACATTTACCCTCTGCAATTCACTCATATTCCCAAACAAGTCCCTTTCCTAAGAAAAAAACATCATTTTCCCCTAATAAACCCCTTTTTCTAAGGATAAAACCTTCTTGTCCTAGGAAAAGTGATCATCCCCCATGAAAGAGACCCCTTTCCTCAAAAAACCCAAAAAAAAAACTTTTAGCTTAAGTTATAATGTGTTTATGTGAAAAGAAAATGAATTAGATACATTACCCTTAGTGTTAAACCCATTCTCTGCCATTTCCATATTAATTTCTAACGTTATGTATATATTAATTCCTAAAAAGAAATACAACCCTTCCCATATAGTTATAAATAAATACCTATGTATTAATACCCCACCCCCAAATAGTTTGAAACATAAACTTTATAAAAGACCGACTCGTCAAAAGAATTAATCAACTGATCTACGGTTAATTAATAATTTGACCCTCCGCCAATGAAAACACCCTTGATGCCATAACCCCACCATAAACCATTAATTTAATCTAATCTATCACACTTAATCATGGGTCGGGCCCATCTGTTACCCTTCGCACGGACTCCCCACCCTGATCACTGTGCGATCAGCTCCCCATTAATCCAACGACGGTAACACATATCAGGCGGCCTCCAACACCCGACCTTTACCTCTTGATATGGGCTATATTCCTTTGGGCTCAATGTTATGTGGCACCCAATGAATGGCATCGGGTGACCTCCCCTCGAAACCACTCTAGCCCCAAAAGTGGTGCACTAAAACTCGCTTACTGCCTCTTGCTAAACGACAAAGCGTCACATCCCCTGCTAAAAGCCAAAAGTACTTTTCCCATGTGCCTGCCAAATCATTGACTTTGTGAATAAAACCAAAAAATCTCGTTATTTGGTTTTATCCTGAAAAAAATGCTCAGCCCTCCATGCAAGAGACAAATTACATGCAACTTCCAACCCACGTCTAACCGCCAACCTGCAGAAGCCACTGAACTTCCAGTCCACCTTCTGGTCCATTGAGACCTTCTGCAAACGTGCACAGTTGCCCATCAACTTGTTAGAGCCAAAATTTCCAGGTATTTATCCAAATACACCATAAACCTTGTCTCATTTATGAACCAATTACCCAATTTCTTAGAGTTAATTAAGTAATTTAGTAAAATAACTCCACAACAACCCCAAACTACTATGTAATTGAACTAAATTGCCCCAGTTTGACTGAAAACTCTTTTCCCCCTTCTTAAATCTACAAGAACTAAGAATGGCCACTCCAGTTGCAATGGATGTCTGTCCAATTACCACTCCACATTTGGATTTAGACCATCTCCCTTTGGCAGGCAAAGATTTCCAAATCAAGGACATTGCTATCCATGAATCCCATATTAAACTATATTGCCGATACAGGGACCAACACCTAAATCAAGCTGACCAAATTGGGCTTTGGGAATCCAATTTGCCCAAGTACTAGTTCCCAGAGGTGCATATCTTCCCTGAAATTGTTCATTATTGCCATACCAATTACAGCCCTAGTCAAAGAGCAGTGATGTCTCCAAACCATGATGTACTCTTTACCATCACTGATGAATCCATTAATGAAATGCCTCAATTGCATCCAGGACAAAATCTGACCCCTATTTCCATTGGAGACCTACTAGACCAATTTTCCAAGCTTACGACACAAGGTCTAGGAATGACGGTCATGAAAAAATGAAGGTTGGAGGTATTGCAATGTATGAGACATTAACTGGATGACTTCTCTTGAACATGTCGGCGACACTGAGATGAATTGTTAGCGTTAACCCTAAAAGATGGATGGTATGAAAGACCAATGGTATGATGACTAGTGAACGGAATAACCCAACCCAACTCAATCATGGAGATGAAGTGAAAGTGTCATGTTCAAGAGCGACTTGCTACCATAAATTCTTCAAGTTTTCCCCCTTTTTCCCCAGTCATTGTTGACTAGTATCTCTTTATTTTTGTCAAGCTTGAGGAGGATAACATATTCTTGATCTATAATTCACCCTTCGGGAAAACCCGTTGCTATTTGATGTTTTAATGAGTCTAGTGACAGTGAAACTCAGTCTCGTCTAAATGGACAAGTTTGTCTCTATTATTTTAATGAGTTTAATGACAAGGATAACTTGGTCCTTTTCATGTTAGAGAATTTGAAAAGGGACAAAAAGAAAACTCCATAATTTCTTTTTCACAAAGTAATCCCTCAGGTCCAAAAAAGGATAAAATAATACAGGAGGGATGACGTTTCCAATACTTTAACGAGTTGGAAATGACAAGCACTCGACAATATTTTCATGTTTAGAGAGTCTGAAAAGGGTTTAAAGATGACTCTATTTTGAGGAACGTGTGGTGTCTAAGGTAGCAACTGGTTTCGATGATGTGGGAACTTCTCATAACATGTTGATTTATGTGAAGAGGCTGGCTAATAATACCACTCATTGCAACTATTCCTCAAAAAAGGTAAAAGAACCAAGTGAAAGTGTATGATCAGCCAAAGAGATGGTGGCGATGGGATGAAAACAACCAAGGCTCATCTGATAGAAAATGCTGATAGAATGACAATCACAAGGGTTAAAAATTGAAAATGGGTTCATTTTTAGACATGCTTGAACCATAGGGAACTATGCTTGGAATAGTTTCATGTTTACACAAGCTTGAAATGAAAAATTATGCTTGAGTTGGTTTGCATGCCCCCAACTTGATGAAATGGAGAATCTCCTGTAACCAGATGGAAGTCACTGCGATGAAGTAGGACGGTTATCCAAGTGCTTTCCAAGGAGTTGAGGAAAGGATGCTCACTGATGCACCTTCATCTATAATAGTGCCAGATACAATCATTTTACAAACTTGTACTATGATCTAGAAAGGCACATAAGAAGGAAGGCAGGATCTTGCCAGTTGATTCCAATCAAAGGAAGTGACTAGACTACTTGGAGGGGGTACTGTAGAAATGGGAGGATTAACCCCTTGGGTTATGAGAACTAGAGGATTTTCCTCCTTTATTGATGGAACATGTGGATTTCCCCCAAGCTAATTTGAATCTGAAGAAACAAAAAGAACTTGAGCGGTATCATTTTCACTCTCTTCGAAAAGGTACAATTTGCTGAAGGTGAAATTGGGTCAACTTTTGCCTCAACCTGTTGATTTGGTTCAAGTATAGACTCATTGGATTCACTTTCAGAGAGAGTGGTTTTGACTGAAGGTTGATTTAGGTCAGTCAGTTCATCAGCTAGTGAAGGATTCAAGGAGAGTTTCCTGTAACCAGATGGAAGTTGATGCAGTGAAGTAGGACGGTTATCCAACACTTTCTTGGCTTCATCCAGATAGGGACAAAGGTGAATGGGGTGATTCCCTTCACATAACCTACATGGAAACTTAACTTTTCCCTTTTTTCCATGAAATTTACTATCACTGGTTGATGGTGTGTCACCAACATGATCTCCAGAAGTTGATGACACAGGATGATGTGAAGGGGAAGACCATTCTTCCAAGATTTGAGGAATATTAGGACAATTTCAATGAAGATGGTCTCTCGCACAAATTTTGCATGGATATCGAACTTTGGGTGGCTTAACGGATGGTTTCTCATCAGTGGTTACATTCAGAGCAATGACTGCTTGGTTGCCCCTTTGTTGAATTTGCTTCTTCTTCTTCTTCTTCCCTTTCTTCTTCTTCTTAGCCACCTGGTTACTAGTACTTATACTTTCACCAGGCGAAGAGGAAGAAGGGGAGGAAGAAACAATCGAGGAAGAAGGCAAAGGGTCAACTCTAGGATCAACTGGAGGTTGATTTTGTCCAGTTGGAGGTGTACTTGACTGCAGAGAAATCACGACATTTTGAACCAAAGAGGTCGAAAACAACCATACTAGTAGGCCAATGGTAAATCCTGGAAGGGACAATGTAGCCATATAAGGACCACCATTATTTCCAAAGGAAGGAAAAGGACTAGGATTCACATCAAAAGGGATTCCTTGATCAGTGGACTCCAGATTTGTCGCCATATGTTTCAACCTAATATCAACTAAGGAATAGGGATGTTATTCACAGTCAATTAATTTTAACGACATTTTGGACATAAATTTTCTTTTTCAGTTTTAAAGAATCGAGAAAAAAGCTAAAGATGACTCTAGTCGCCTTCGATTTTTAATGAGCTTGAAAGGAAAAGTGCTCAGATGGACCTTTTCTTTGAAGGAGTCAAAAAGGAACGAAAGTTACTACTTTGGAGAATCTAGACAAAAGGGTTTACCAACCAATTGCAAAACTGCAATATACACCTTGGTGATAAATTAAAGAGAAATTACCAAGGACTTATGTACGGTAGTCAGTCTTTCTGAATGCTGTGTTCAGTGCATTGCGATCGATAAGGCAACAAACTTGGTTTCCTATGGATAAAGGATTTAAGCCTGTTGTGGTCTCCCAATATATATGTGACGGTACAGGGAGCAAACTCCATGCTAGCACTTGTCGTATCAAAGAGGAGGAATCACCCAACCTTCAATGAAAATGATAGCCACTAGTTTTAATCACGTCGGAACACATCTCTAGCCTAGACCTCTAAATGTGTTGTGTTAGATTCCAAAGCGTTGTTAAGTTAACTGGAGTACATTTTAAGTTGATCTTGCTTAAAATTTTCCTTTGAAGGTTCACCACGTGATGTACGTTCGCAATTCCTAAAATGCAACTATCATGATAAAGAAACTTTTGATTAGTTTGAATGATGAATACCTTATCTACTAAAGGATAGAGCAAAGAGCACATCTAATGCAATTTCCCTAGCTATTCCTATCAAGCATTCACAAAATTTAATATGAATAATGCAAAATTCATGTATTTCTTTTCATTTTCCCTTAATGTGAATGATACAGAAAGGAAAATTAATGCACAAATGATCAAAAATCTCTTTTCATATAAGCCATGATTTACGACAATTTCTCTTAAACGAAAAGGAAGACTTTACAACACTTTTGATTTTAAAGAGATGAATAAATATGACACTTTAAATGAAAAGAAAAATCATATGCACATTTAAATCAATTGATCTTTAATGAATGAAGACTTTATGACAATTCAGAATTTGAAAGAGGAACGACTTTATGACGCTTCTTTCGACAAAGACCAATCAACAACTAAAACAACTTTCGACTAAAAATTGCAAATGGTAAAGTAATACATAAGAAAAATTTAACAATTTTAGTCTAAGTGGGGCTGAATTGAGTGATGCAAATAAGCTTAAGTGAAGAGGCATTGTTCATATGCAGTAAAACAACCAAACAAAACTGAAAACAAATCAAAACCCTCAAGTCCTAGATGGGAACAATGAGTTCAGTCAATCATCGCACCTGGGCTTCACAAAAAATTATATGCATCGCACTTTCTACACTTGGGAGGTGGGATGCATACCAGAACATAGTGGAAGACAGTGTGATGGTCCAGAGAGCGCAACTGAAAGAGGTTTTGGCTCAAATGTGGAGCAGTTTTCAATGAAATCAAGTTTGGTTTTGATGAACAATGATGAGCAAAGTAGATGGAATGTCTTGAGAGGTTACTAAGCTACAAAAAGGGAATTTAGATGTGCTTGCAAGTCAAATTTTTAATTAATAAACTAAACCATAGATTGACTGAAGCACCATTCATCTACTATGCAATTGCAGAGCAAGAGAAGTTCGAAAGCTACCTGGCTGGCTTCAAACTCTGTCTATAGTTTATAGAATTGAACATAAAACAAACAATAACAACAAATAAACATTTGTTCATTCCCCAGCGGAGTCGCCAATTTGTTTATGGGAAAATTAGTGTCTTGTCGAACGACTAACCCTCTAGATTTTGCAGCTACCCTAGAAACAACAGTTTAAAGCAATTCAATGATTTTTCCTATGTGTAATAGATAAGAGAAAGATAGTGGAACCAACCTGGAACTCCCGCTTAATTCCTTGCTTGATATCTCTCTCCTTTGGCAGATCTTGCAACTCCTCCCCATACTTAACACGCTTGGAGAGTACCTGGACAAGTACAACAATAAAGAACCATTAAAGCATCATGATCTATTACAACATAAACATTACAAAATCAGATAGATAATGAACAAAATGATAACATTCACAATTGCACAATCATATGGGAGAAAACTTGAAGAGCTTTATTAATAGAAAGGAGAATTGCAACCCAGTTGTCTGATCCAGTGCCATCCTCCCAACTTCAATCCTTCTTCACCTCATGGAATAGCAAGATCACACCAACAAGAATACAATGCTCTCTCCTCAATTAAAAACTATCAGCACTTACTTGCAATTCACAACATTCCAGCCTTTTGATCTCTTGGATGGGAGATCCTTTTATAGATGTTTGCAAGGGTGTGAGTCATCCATGGGGTTTGATTAGTGTCATTCCACTTGTTACAATTGGTTCCACAAGAGAGGGGAATTGGAGATAGTTTCCTAATTCCCTTGGTCATCCTTGGGCGAATTCAGAGAGGTAAGTGGCATAAGAGAAGTTTCTAGAAGATTCCATGAGCAACCAACTAACAAACTGTCCCGGAAATTTGTCCATCCTCGCCCATCGCACCCTATAGAAGGCCTAAATAGTATGCATCGCACCTTGACAGTGTACTATTCAATGTGCATTGCACTTTGATAGTGGAGCAATCAGTATGGTTCAGTTTTGGCACTTTCTGGATGATTTATGAGATGGAACTTTTGGGGAATGATGCACTCAGATGAATAAGTTCCTTTAGGGTATGAAACAACTCTTTTATGGGTTGATGAGCCCTAATACATTGACACATAAGTTTGGGGTTGATGTGCCCAAATATGTCTATAACACCACTTAGCAAAATTGTTAAGGGGAATATCAATTTTTGGTTAGTTTTGAATTAATTTGCATTAGCACTTAGGAAGTGTCAGTTTAGAGGCCCCACATGTATTTTTGATCAAATATGAGTGCAAACATTAGAGGATGGAGGAGAAAATTGAGCCACTAGTGGTATGTGGGAACCACTCATAGAGAATTGTGGCCCACATGGGAAACACACTCTCACTGGAGTGAAGTTGGTGGGGAAAAAGTCGAGTTGGACCCACATGGGAATTTTGGAGGCTCTTTGACAAAAAGAGCAAGAGGCACTCATTTGGTCATTCATGAATATTTGAGAGATTTTATTTGATAGAGAATGCTTGAGCTGAAGCCAAGTCAGCAAGTGTTGTTTAGCACACAAGTGTTTTCAAGTAGAAATCTCAACCCTTTCTTTGATGGTCTTCAAGTGCCAGCCCAAGGAGGCAGCCTCATCTATTCTAGTTCATACCAGCAGTAGGGAGTGCAAGTTTGTGGAGAGGTACAACAACAACAAGGCAGGGATAGTGTAGTTCTTGTAGGAGGCACGCTTGAAGGTTGAGGAGTGAAGTGAGTTTTGGGTTCAAACCTGAGGAGGATTCCAGGAAAGTATTTTGTTCAAGATTGCAGCTATTTTGGGGGTTTTTGGCAATAGGTTTTACAAGAGGGTCGAATTACCTAGCAACAGAGCCATTAAGGGAATATAGGACCAAAATTCCAAGGTCAACCATTGGCCAATTCCTTCGTGGGGTATTTTGGGTATTTCATGGAGAGCTTAAGGTTGATTTCCCATAATTTTCTAAGCACCGGAGGAGGCCCTAACAATCATTCTATAGAGGTAACAACTCATTTTCTTGGCATTTCAACATAGATCCATAGAGAACAAGCTAGCATGCTTGGAGGAGATCTCACACTCATCACTTGGGCTTAGTTAGCTTGCCTTAGGTAAGATGAGGTGCATAATTTCCAAGAACCTATTGTACTTCATTATTTACCAATAAAACGGCTCAGTAGAGAACTTTTTGGCTCTAAATTGGTGTTCTGATGTTTGAGTAATTTTATGTGTGTTTATGTCAATACATGCTTTGATTGTTTATTTTAAAATTTCCTTAGGGATATTACAACGGTATCAGAGCTCATAGACTTGGCTCAGCCTGTGGGGAACAACATCAATCTATGACACCATAGGACCAATAAAACGTAACCTACAGGAGATAGAGGTATAAAAGCACAGAGAGGCAACTATAAATCACCCTAGATCTAGAGGTACTGAACTAGAGATCGAAAGGCCAAACATGGGGGATAATGTGGGAGACAAGGGGAGAAAACAAGAGGCATTTTCCCAATCTCTTCTCAAGGCCGCACAAAATTTTTCCAGGGGTATTGAGGAGCTGAGACAATAAAACTGTAGAAAAAACAAGAGAAAAGAGATTCAAGGGGGATTCTAGACTGGTGAGGGGCTCCAGTACTTCACATCACCAAGGGGGTCATGGCCCCAATACACCCCTCATTCCCAACAGACCACCCAGGTCCATAATTCCTACATTTATAACATTCGGCGCTGGAGGGCCACAAGGGAAAGAGGTGATGCCCATGGGGGATTACTTTATAGAGGATCAATCATATGGGTTTGACTTTAGAGAGACCATTACCTTTAGGGACTTTTGTTAGCTGAAAGGTAATAACAAGGGGAAAGGAAAAGGTGGAGGAAGTTACACTCATGGCACCAATCTACAATGCACCATGGGGAGATTGTTCCTCCCAACTTTCGATGGGGCTTCCAAGAGTTCAACAAAAGCGTGGGTGGAGAATCTGTATGTCTATTTCTAGCTCAATCAGATGATGGAAGGAGAGGTAATTAAAATTACCACTTTACATTTGGAGGGAGAATCCCATGACTGGTGGTTCCATGGGTTAACCACGATGAGGCATGTCAGAGTGGAAACCTATGAGGAGTTCACTAGGAGGGTATTGAAGCATTTCAAGAGGAGAGACCCAGAGGAGAATTTTGGGGATCTAACAAAGCTCAAACAAACGTGAAGCGTTGTGACCTACATTTCTGTGTTTTTGAGGTTGTAAGTGATGGTGTCTGATTTGTTTGAGGCTGAGACGTTATTCATGTTTACGGAGGGGCTAGTAGAGCCAGTTAAGGGACTAGTGAGGTCTATCAAGCCCACTACCTTGCTAGACGTAGTGGGGAGAGCCCTAGATTTTCAAGATGCCCTACCTAGGGCTAGAGAATTTTTTCCACCAATAAAGGAATTCCAGCAAAGGGGAAGAGACCGAAGGGCTCCACCACTGAGAATTAACTAGGGGCAAGGGCAGCTGGATGAGGAGACCAGGAGGGACCTTCGGAGGAGGAAATTGTGTTTCACCTATCAGGAACCATGGGAACCAAGCCATAGATGTATAGAAAGCATTTCCCATTACATTGAGGTATTTTTTGATAGTGACATAGAGGATAAGATAGAGTTAGAAGTTGGTGGAGATGATAATGCAAAACATGTGGAGAGGGGACCACCACCACCACCACCACTTGGGGGAGATTCTTTCACAAAAATAGGAGGGGTACTTACATCTTTGTGTGAGGTGCCCAAGTTTTTGACCTTGAGAATCAAGGGAACGTTGTAGGGGCATCATGTTTCAATTTTGGTGGATAGTGGGGCTACCCACAACTTCATCGATGCACAAATAGTTCATAGGAGGGGCATCAAAACCAAGGAGTTTGAGGGATTTTTGGTTCTTGTGCCAGGAGATAGGACCATGTAGTGCACTCACTATGTTCTCACCTTGACAATCGCCATGGGGAACTATTCAGTGACATGCCACTTTTTTGTGGTAGATGTACTCAAAACCAATGTGGTGATGGGTGTCTAATGGCTCTCTTCACTTGGCTGAGTCATTACAAATTGGAGAAAGATGGAGATGGAGTTCACGGGGCCGAATGGAAAATTGGTTTTGCTGAGGGGTATGCACTCTTATCCTCAGCATACTTTTTTGGCCCATATGATGGAGGCTGATCTAAGGCATGGCGATATTGAGTGGGTTATGGAGATGAGGATTTTTGAGGCTAGGAAACCCAGACATACAGGCTATTCTATACAAGAACCCAATGGTGTTTGGAGACATACTGCCAAGGAAACCTCCTGGTCGAGGTTTTGAGCATACCGTTGAGTTGGAGCTAGGGGTAGAGGCAGTGATCACTACACCATACAAACATACCAAGGCATACATGGATGAGATTGAGAGGACCATCCATGAGTTGTTGGCACTTGGGCACATCAAGCCTAGCTCCAACCCTTTTGCTTCATCAATTTTTGTGGTGAAGAAGAAGGATGGGTCCTTGCGCATGTGCATAGATTACCAGGCCCTCAACAAGAAGACTATGAAGTACCTCTACCCCATCCCACGTATATATGAATTGATAGATGAGCTGAAGGGGGCCAAGTTCTTCTCGAAGATTGAATTGCACTTGGGGTACCACCAGATTAGGGTGAGGGACTAGGATGTCCCTAAGATGACTTTCAGGTGCCACTATGGGCACTTTGAGTTCTTTCTTATGCCCTTCAAGTTGACCAATGCACCAACCATATTCTACTCATGCATGAACCATGTATTTTGTGGGCAACTGAGGAAGTTCATGTTGGTGTTATTCAATGGCATATTAATCAACAACTAGACATAGGAGGAGCACTTTCAGCATGTTGATACAATGTTTCTTATTTTGGAGGAGCAGTAGTTCTATGCTAAGCTATCCAAGTACAAGTTCGATTTGACATAGATTCTCTATCTATGGCACATTAAATGAGAGGATGGCATGAGATTTCATGAGGAGAAGATCAGGGCCATCTGGGATTAGACAGAGCCCTAGAATGTGACAAAGTTGAGGGGTTTTGTGGGAATTTGCACCTACTATTGAAAGTTCATGAAGGCCTTCTCACAACTAGCAGCTCCTCTCATCGATTTGATGAAGAAGGGGGGGTTTGAGTGGATAGATGGGGCCAAGAGGCTTTTGAGTGCCTCAAATAGGTCATGAGTAGTTTCCCAATGTTGGCACTCCCAGATTTCACACAACTCTTTATGCTTGAGTGTGATGCATAAGGGGAGGGTGTCAGAGTTGTTTTGATGTAGGGGGGACACCTGATATCTCTCGAGAGCTAGAAGCTACTATCCCACGAGAAAATGTACTCCATATATGATAAGGAGATGCTAACCATCATGCATGCACTAGCTAAGTTCAGACAATATTTGGTGGAAAATAGGTTCAGGGTCAAGATAGACCGCAACAATCTCAAATTATTCTTGGAGAAGAAGTAGTTACAGGAGAGACAATAGAAGTGGGTGTCCAAGCTCCATGCATATGACTTTGATGTTGAGTATACCAAAGGGAAGCACAAAGTGGTAGCTGATGCATTGTCCAAGAGGCTAATTACACTTTCATTTATGAGCATCACATTAAATTGGTGGGCACAATTGCTGGTAGAGTATTCCAAGGATCGTTTTGTATGTGGGTCCTTGATGATGCAGTGGTGGATAACTAGTATCAGGTGATGAATGAGGTGATTTACTTCCAAAATCGGATTCATTTAATACCTAAATCCTAGTTGAGGGAGAGATCCTTTAGACAGGTCATGACTCTCCATTATCAGGGAATCACAAGTTTACCAAGACTTATAGGACCATTAGAGAGAGTTTTGCATGGAAGGGCCTCATGATGGTATTTTGAGGCATGTTCGAGAGTGTGACACAAGCCAAAGGAACAAGGGTGAGAAGACACATCGTGTTTGTCTACTACAACCTCTTCTTATTCTTAAGGTGAAGTGGGAGAGCGTGTCAACAGAATTTATCATCGGGTTGCCAACAACGCAGGGTAAGGATTGCATATACATGGTGGTGGACTGATTGACAAAGTTTGCACACTTTTTTGCCATCTCAGCGCAGTCCTCAGCCTCGCAGGTGGCTGAATTATTTTTCAGGGACGTATTTCGACTTCATGGTCTTCCAAAGACCATAGTCAGGGATCAAGACAATAGGTTCATGGGAGGATTTTCGTAGGGTTTCAACTAGTGGGCACAAATCTCACTCTGAACACTAGTTATCATCCCCAAATAGATGGGCAAACGAATATTTTTAACAATTGGATGTAGCGTTACTTGCATAACTATGTGATGGGAAAACAACGTGCATGGATACGATGGTTACACTTAGGTGAGAACTACTATAACACCATGTACCACATGTCCATATGTATGCCCCCATTCAGAGCCTTGTATGGTTAAGATGCATTATCTTTTGCTGACGTGATGTTTGGAGATAGAAAGGCCCTCCAGGGCCAAGGATTGGATACAAGAGAGCCAATATATGTTGAGGGCTCTCAAGGATAACTTCCAGATTGCGCAGAATGAGTAGAAACTCTACACAGACAGGGGTCGCGCAGAGAGGCAGTTTGAGGTAGGGGACTTAGTCTTCTTGAGGCTTCAGCCATATAGGAAGTCATAACTCAAGTATAAGAAGGTGGAGAAGCTCAAGCCTCACTTCTATGGGTTGTACAGAGTCATTAGGAGGGTAGGGGAGGTAGAATATGAGCTGGAACTACCCTGCGGGATCCAAGTACATAAATGTTTTCATGTGTCTTTCCTGAAAAAGGCACTAGGACAACATGTGACAATGGCTACATAGATACCACCTATGGATTATGAGGGGCACCTATTTCTGGAGCTAGAGGCTATTTTGGACACCTGTGAGAGGCACTTGTGGAATAGGTGGTGAGCCTTGGTATTGTACCAAGAGTGTTGCAACTCCCAAAGGCTCCTCAACTCTATTTGTCAACTCGGGTTTCATACAAACTTCAGGTAATAGTACTATATACAGAGTAGATGGAATTCTACTCATGCCACCCTCAACTAGGTCGTTTGATCATTAGCGATCTAAGACCATTCTTCTAATGAACTAGAGGAGATTAGCTACTGAAAGCATAATTAAAAAGATAGTCCTAGTGCAAAAAAAGTAAATGATTTTCAACTCTAACTTGTAAATGTTGTCAACTTGTAAATGCTAATGAATCAATCCATGATAGAACACAAGAATTATGCTACATGTAGAAAGGAAACTACACTAATTACAGTCAACCACTAGCTATCAAATTCACTTGGAAACATAAGATTATTCTACCAACTCACAACTCAAGAATTCATGCATCATTTATCTATTTCACACTTGTAAATTAAGTAATGCCCTAATTTCCAAATTTGTGATGAAGAAAATAATGCTATTTTCTATTGCAGTAAATGAAAATTAATGGAGGGCCTAGGTGGTACCTCTGATCATGGAGTCCAATATGGGGGGTTAACCTAATCCTAAACTAAGCTATACTAGCATTACAGGTCAAAACAAGGGCAAAACAGGTTGTTATAGACGTGCTACAGGAAGTCCTAAAATGATACAGGAAGGGTGTCAAGAGGGTTTGGAAGGTAAGAATTATGAATTCAAGGGATGGCAAGATGGATGAACATTGTGGTGGATGGGTGGAAGGTGACCAACACCCCTAGCCAAGATCAACACTTCAGGAAGGCCAGTTTTGGACTAAGAGGTTGCTCACAGTGACCTAAAAACACAGATCAAGAACATCAATTGGCATTCATCAAAGAGAGTGGAGAAGTATTGGATGGAGATGGTGAATAGATCCCTTTCATTCATGTCCAACCATCATTCAACATCACATGCACATTTTCTTCTTTTCATTTACAAAATATTACAACCAATGGTGGAAAAGATTAGTTGAATTTGGAAACTATCTAACTGGTGCTAAGAACTCTGATCTATGCAATGAATTAACTTCTAAGCTAAAAAATCATATGTTAAGAAAGATAACCAATGTAGACTTTTCCAAGAAATCACATAATGTTTTTGGGTTGTGATGGTGGAGTCCTCTAATCATGCTCCCATGAGAGAGATGAGATAGAGGCCACAATCACAAAATTTTTGAGGAACTATATTCTACCAAGATGGAGAAATTAATAAAACATTATAAGCTAAAAGAAATATCGCTACATAAGAGGGACCTAAGCTAAGCCCAAACCTAAGAGCTTCAGCCCTCTAGACTAACTCAGTGATGGATCAACAAGAAACTTCTCATTATCATTACATACATGTCAAATACATCACATAATAATAAAAAATAGTAGTCACAAGTGCTTGAGCTTAATAGCCTCTTAGCTACAACCAAAATTTGAATCCCAATGAGTTCCTTGACATGTTTATTTATAAAAAAATGTAACTACCAAAAAATCCCTAGAAAATAAATATGTTTGTCTCCCAAACTCGAGAAAGGTGGATCTATATCTTCCTTGAAGTGCACTGGCTTGGCTTCCAATGACATCGAGTTGATGAGAGATAAAGTGGTGATATTTGAATGACTGAAGGAGTTAAGGAGGTGGACAGTATCCTAGAATCTCTCTATGGTTTCTACTTCAAGCTCCTACATTCAAATTATCTCAAAATTGCTCCAATTCCTACATTTAAAACATATTAGGCCACATGACATAGAAACACATCTTTTACCCATCACACTAAGCATAATATAACAAAATTTGTAAATAAATGTGAGAAATAGATAATTTTAAATCTGGAAGATGGAATGTGACCCTTATGATATACCTATTGATAAGCCTCATCATCACCCCCCTACTGAAATTGTTTCTCATCCTCTGAGAAACTCAGTCATCTATGTCCATGTCTTTCATGGCCCTAGTGGCCTCTCTGATATCCCAAGGTTCTGATGGTGCGCCTTATTGAGAATATAAGCTTGCATCCTTATCTATGTCTATCCACTGCTTCCTTTCCTCTTATTCATTCCTTACTTCCTGTACACCCAACAACAAAGGTGGATTGAGCTTGAGTCCAATCCAGTTGACTTTTAATCTTTGCATGAGCCTTTTGTACATGGGTGTCCTTTCCAATGCATTCCTCAACCTTTTAGGAGAGTGATACTCCTTCATATAGAGACTGTGGGGCAAGACATTCCATCTTCTCTCGCATGCTTGTTGGATTTCTGTCCCTAATAGCCTAAGTGTGTCTTCAAAATGTCAGATGGCCTGCTCTTGGGTGGCAAAGTATCTAGGTTCTAGATCAACATCATTGGAGATTATGTTGTGATTACTAATTACAACCATTGCGCTTATCATCTCTACGCTAATATATAATGTTTCTTTTTCTTCCCTTTCTATTACTTTCTTTACCTCCTCAACTCTAGCCTCCTCATGAGTCATCCAATATGCAAGGGTCATTAGTTGTAGGTCCCCCAACTTTGCATTGGGATCCAAAACATTCATATCAGTCAAGGTTAGGTTATGCATGTAGAACTCAACCAATTTGGCTCTGTCTTCTATGCTACTTTGGTCACACAATTCAGTGAATTGTTTGTAGTCCTAAAATGGCATGGATCCATGTTGTGCTAAGGTATTGATTTGGAATTGCATCCACTACTATTTGAGAAAGAGATCATAAGACTTGGATGGTTGTCTTCACTATAGTGCCTCCATGGAGAGGCTTGCCATTGTGGCCATTTCGGTTTCCTTCTCTTGTAATTTCTTCCTCAACCATCTATTTTTTTCTTGCAGTTGTTCTCTCATCGTGGACTCTTTCTCCCTTAACTCAATTAACTCCTTGCCCATTTCAAGGAGATTCTCTTCCATGAGGCCCACATCTTCCATCTTTTTGGATTTAGAAATCTGCATCCATATGTGGGTGTTGAAAATGGCAACAAGAAATGCTAAAAATAGCAGTTCAAGTACCAGTGTTGGACATAGCAACAAGGAATGAAAAATGGAAGTGCTAAAAATAACATTGCTGTAAATATAATTTTGGGATGGATTCCAATTTTAGTTAGTCCCTGAACTAAAATTGAGAAGTAAAATTCGAATTTGATATTAACAGTTGTTTGTAAAGTAATTAATTAATTCATCTTGAGTTAATTAGTTATAGAAAATCAAACATGAAGTATATGTGAAGACATGTAATAGTTTCTCCATTAATTGAGGAAGTTATCCCTTGATTAAAGGAGATTAGGATGAGTTGTAATTAGTTAGCTCAATCAACTGAGTTAAGTCTAGTTAGATTAGTTCCAACAGTTTGTGGAATTAATTGTGAGTTCAGTTAGTTAATGCTTGCATGCATGTAATTGTTGCTCTCCAGATAACTGAATATTTTCTCATAAATAACTCATGCATGTCAGTACAGCCAGAGACCCAGTTGAGATCAGAGGAAGAGACAATGTATTATCAGTTGGAGGATTTTTCCTATATAGGAAATTCATCCATGCAGAAGGAATCATCTCCTTCAGGATTGCACAGTGAGATTAGAGGTTAGTGAGTGTGTGAAGAGGCCAATTCATAGAGGTGGCAGTAGTGGACCCCAAGGAAAACTACGCAAGGAAATAGGACTCTTGGAGGGCAGAGGATAAGGTTTGTAAGAAGCCTTTGACTGTCTATGAGCAGCAGTTTGATTGCATAGAGAGCAGGATAGCTTGTGAGCTGATTCTTTTTGTAATCTAAACATATTCAAATTGTATGATAATACAAAGATTGGGGTTTTTCACTGAGGCTTTCCCTGGGTTATTCTTTTGTGTTCATGTGTGATTTATTTCTCATTCTCATTTATATGTGTTCTATTTGATCTTGCTCAAAATCAATTAAGCTTCCGCAAGTTTGATTGTAGAAGTAGGTTAAGTATTTTTCTTTATTACATTGCATAACTAGTTTAATCTACAGTGGGAATTTCTACATGGTATCAGAGAAAAGGTGCTCAAAGGAGAGAAAAATATACAAGAAGGGAGAAGTTCGAAGTTTGAGGTTCCTGAATATAGAAATCGAGTTCTTGTCACATCTCAATTTCACCAATGGCGTTCAACAATTTAAGACTCGAGTATGCCCTTGATGGTAGATCGAATTATATAGCCTAGAAGGATCACATGGAAGCAATATTAGAGGATAATGGTCTAAAGGACTTCATCGATCAAGAAGTCCCCAAGCCCGCAATAGCTAATGCTACAGAATTGGCGGAATGGAAGAAATGTGTGGCTAGAGCAAGGAGAATCCTTCTGGAGGGAGTTCGAGACCACATAGTCTCGAGTCTCCATGGGAAGGAGACACTATTTTCAATGTCAAAAACATTAAAATATCTATATCATAACAATAGTGATCAGAGGAAGTTGGCATTGAAAGACAAGCTTTGGAAAATCAAGTGTGAAAAGGGTGACACGATCTCTACATATCTGAACATTCTCACCACCTGCAGGGATGAGCTTGGAAGTGTAGGGATCGCGATAGTCGATGATGACATGGTGAGTCTTTCTCTCCTCAGTCTTCCTAAGAGTTGGCATAGCTACCAAGACTCGGTAAATGGAAGAGAGAAAATGACAGATTGGGAACAACTTTGGTCAGATATGATGCATGAGGAGATAAGAAGAAGCATCAGAGATGGTTCTTCATCCAAGGAGGATGAAGAAAATTGTGCCTTAGCAGGTAAGGCAAAGAAAGGGAAGGAGAAGGATTCTCATCCCAAATCGGGTTCTTCCTATGGTGGGAAGAAGTTTGACAAATCGAAAGTGTGATGCTTTCATTGTCATGAGGTGGGCCATTTTGCTACAAATTATGCACTGAAGAAATCCAAGAAGGGATCCAAGGAAGGATCAGAAGGTGAGGCACTGGCCTCATAGTCCAAGTTGGATTTCACCCTCTTCACATGCATGGTTTCATCCATGGTGGGATGTGGTTGGTTTCTTGACAGTGGAGCTTCTTTCGACATGACTGGCGACAAGATTTGTTCAGTACCTTGGAGGAGAAAGATCTCCAAATACTCATAGCGATAAGGAATGATGAAAAGTATAGTGTCTCAGGTGTAGGCACGATTTTTTTCAGAGGGAGCATGGAGCTCACATTACCTTGACCGATGTCAAGTATGTACCAGGACTGAGGAAAAATTTGGTGTCAATCACAATGGTGGAAGGCAAAGGCTATGATGTAGTCTTCAGTAAGGGAAAGGTTTTCCTTAGACACATCACCATGAGACAGGTGAAGCAGATCAGTTCACGAGTCAAGAACCTGTATGCTCTTGAGGTTCAAGATGCATGCAAAGCCTTGAGGAGAAAGGCAACTGTTGGAGACTTGGTGGTTGAGAGGGAGAGTACATTACCTCTCAATATGCAACGCTAGAAGAAGTCTCAAGCAATTGTAGAGGAGCCACAATTGGTGAAGCAGCTTTAGGAGGTTGTGGAGCAGCTACAACTAGAGAAGCTGAGAGGAGATCAAGTAGAGAAATCTACTCATGCAGAGACCTCTAGTAGGGGGAAATTTCGAGCCAAGTGGGCAGAGGGATTACATGCATCCATACCTCCAGGTAGGAGGTGGGGTGATGTGGAGTGATATTCCCAAGAAGGCTGGAATAGGGGAAGGATCATTGAGGTACCCAACCTCTTTGATTAGACCTTGCTACGGGAGCCTTGATGAAGAGTAGCAAGACTGGCTGAGTGGGTAGATATAGATGCGGATGGAGCGGCAGAGACAGATACAGTGTAGGAATCCCAAGACTATGCAGAGCTAGCAAGATGCAGCAATGCGAGAGGCACAGGAGTGTTGCACCAGTGTAGGATGGCATAGAGAGGTGTGCAATGGTGTGAGATGCATGGAGTGTTGCAGCAGCTCAGAGGTTAGAGAGGGAACAGTTGTCAGCAACAAATGGAGCTTCAACATCAAAGTATGTTTCTATCCCAACACGAAGGTCAGTTGGGAGTTTTTTTTTGTTTCTAGAGTTGTTGGAGTAACAACACTTGGAAGAAGTGTTGCATGCAAAACATTCCAAAGGTTTCGGTTCGAGTTTGAGTTGAATGCCTTTTCTTGTTGAGAGGGAGTGTTGAAAATGGCTACAAGAAATGTTAAAAATAGCATTTCTATAAATAGCAGTTTAGGTACCGATGTTGGACATAGCAACAAGGAATAAAAAATGGAAGTGCTAAAAATAGCATTTCAGGATGGATTCCAATTTTAGTTAGTCCTTGAACTAAAATTGAGAAGTAAAATTCGAATTTGATCTTAGCAGCTGTTTGTAAAATAATTAATTAATTCATCTTGAGTTAATTAGTTGTAGAAAATCAAACATGAAGTCTATGTGAAGACATGCAACGGTTTCTCCATTGATTGAAGAAGTTATCCCTTGATTAAAGGAGATCAGGATGAGTTGTAATTAGTTAGCTCAATTAACTGAGTTAAGTCCAGTTAGATTAGTTCCAACAGTTTGTGGAATTAATTGTGAGTTCAGTTAGTTAATGCTTGCATGCATGTAACCGCTGCTCTCCAGATAACTGAATATTCTCTCATAAATAACTCATGCATGTCAGTTTAGTCAGAGACCCAATTGAGATTAGAGGAAGGGATAGTGCACTATCAGTTGGAGGATTTTCCTATATAGGAAACTCATCCATGTAGAAGGAATCATCTCCTTCAGGATTGTGCTATTAGATCAGAGCTTAGTGAGTGTGTGAAGAGGCCAATTCACACAAGTGGCAGCACTGGACCCCAAGGAAAATTGCACAAGGAAATAGGAGGCTTGGAGGGTAGAGGAGAAGGTTTATGAGAATCCTTTGACTGTCTATGAGCAACAATTTGATTGTAGAGAGAGAAGGATAGCTTGTGAGCTGATTCATTTTGTAATATGAACATATTTCCACTTGCATGATAATATAGAGACTGGGGTTTTAGGCTAAGGCTTTCCCCGGGTTATTCTTCTGTGTTCATGTGTGATTGATTTCTCATTCTCAGTTATGTGTGTTCTATTTGATATTGCTCAAAATCGATTAACCTTCCGCAAGTTTTATTGTAGAAGTAGATTAGGTATTTTTCTTTAGTACATTGCATAATCAGTTTAATCTACAGTGGGAATTTCTACAGTGGGTTCTTCCTCTTTCTGCTTCAAGTTCAAAGAAAAGTGGGATTGCAAATTTTTGGGGAATAACTCTCCCTCCTTCAATGAATTTATAATAGGAGCTCAAACTAGGTTGTGGATTAGGCTCCTATAGCTCTAGGAAGTCCTTCTCAAATGTTTTTGGGGAATCTTCCCCTCTTGTAACTGTTGTGTTTCCTTCTACCACTCCTATTGCTCATTCTTCTCTTCCTGTAGCACCTTCTATTCTTCCTGTAGCACACCCTATTTTTCCTATAGCTTCCCTTTTTCTTTATGTTGGAGTGTGGTAGGTGCCTTGGGTTGTCTAAAGGATGTTGATCTAGTGGTGGGCCTCCTTATATATGCTATAGGAGCCTTTGGTATGGTTTTTTGGGAGATGACTTCCTCAACTTTCCATTCAACGGGCCCTACCTCCTCTTTTTTATGTGGGGACTCTTCAATTGTGATAAGGTCCTTTGTGGGGGTTTGAGGCCTTCCTTGCTTAATCCTAGTGCTTTTCCTGGTTTTAAAGTAGAGGGGATTTTTCCTTTTCCTTTTATTTTTGGGTTTGAATGGTGTGCTCAAGGTACCTAAGGTGGAAGCTACCTCTTTTTCACTTGGTCCTAGAGAAAAACTTGTTTTCTCTGGGGATACCCCTTCTTCTCTAGATGTAGTTTTTTTCTCATGGCTTCATTTTTCCGATTGCTCCTCTTCTTCTTCTTCTTCATATTTGCCTTTCTCTACTTCTGGCTCTGGGTCTTCCTCTATTTTCTTTGTCTCTATCTCCCTTTCCTCTTCTATCTCTGCCTATGTCTCTCTTTCCTCTTCTGCCTCTACCTTTGTCTCTCTTTCCTCTTCTTCTTCTTTCCCCTCTCTTTCTCCAACATTAGAGGTTGTTGTCTCACCTAGCATGAGGGTTTGAGTGCCAATGAATTTCTCTCTATCCATATCCATGAATTTGGACAAAAGGATTGGGATCCTTGGTTTATTTAAAGTATCTACCACTATTAGTTTGATGAGGCCATGATGGCCTAGGTGTTGGTGCTTGCCCTCTCTCACCTTTAGGCTTCTCTTGATTTACATGGTATCCATTTAAAAAGAAAAGGTATGCAACATTTCACTTTTAAATTCCTCCAACATGTTCCCAATTTCATTCTTGATGGATGTTGTGGAGGGAGAGTAATTGACCAAAGCTTGACTAGCCCTACCCTTCTTCCTAGCAGCCCTATAATGGTTTTTGAAAACTATTTTTATGTCTTCATAGGTTAACTAATATATGTATCTCCCACACATCATGTTGAGGGTTTCCAGCATGTCCCCTCTAATTCCTCAAAGAAGGACTAACTTGCTTGATTCAGAATGAAGGGTGCATCTAGCCCTCCTATAACTAAGTTGGAATCTTTCCTCATAGGCTTCTAAGGATTCATGAGGTCCAAGAGTCATTCTAAACATTTCCTCTTTGGTTTATTTGGACCCAAAATACCCCCTTTACATGTTGTTAAAGGCTTGATTCATCTGACCCTATGTAGTGATGCTATCTCTAGGTAGACCCATAAACCAGCGCAAGGCTGCATCCTTAAGGGTAGATGGGAATAACTTCAGCTTCTGGTCATCAGAAGTATAGTCATAAGTTCTACAGACAATAACAAACTCAAAAATAAAAGAATCATGGTCCTCAAAGGTTAATCCATGGAAGTGAGGAAGGGAAGTAGGGCTTGTATTCTTCATTCTAACATCTCCATTAGTTTTTCTGATAGAGAAAACCTCCTCATTCCTATTTTAAGCCATGGTGTGGATATGTGGAATGGGTTCTTCTTCTTCCCCGATAGGTTCTTCAAAGATATCAGGTTGTTCACCTAAGGGGTCTTCTAACTCCCCTGTATCTTGAGAGGGAAGTTGACAGTGATCGAAGAAGAGTGAAGGCTGATTGTTTGATGGTGTGGGGGTGTTTGGCAAGAATTTTCATAGAGTGCCTCTCCTCCTACGAGGCATGAAAGATTTTTTTTTTTAAATGAATGAAAAAAATAAAATAAAAGCATAAATAACATCTCTACCTAGACACTTCCCCGCAATGACGCGAAAAAGTGGTGACCCCTAGTATTGCACCAAGAGTGCTGCAACTCCTAGAGGCTCCTCAACTCTATTTATCAACCCAGGGTTCATAAAAACTTTGAGATGATAGTGTTATATACATACTAGATGGAATTATACTCATGCCACCCTCAACTAGGTCATTTGATCATTAGGTATCCAAGACCATTCTTCTACTGAACTAGGGGAGATTAACTATTGAAAGCATAATTCAAAATCTAGTCCTAGTGCAAAAAAAGTAAATGCTTTTCAACTCTAACTTGCAAATGTTGTCAACTTGTAAATTATATTGAATCAATCCATGAAATAATACAAGAATTATCCTACCTACAGAAAGGAAACTACACTAATTGCAATCAACCATATAGCTATCAAATTCACTTGAAAAAATAAGATTATTCTACCAACTCACAACTCAAGAATTCATGCATCATTTATATATTTCACACTTTCAGATTAAGTAATGCCCTAATTTCCAAATATGTGATGAAGAAACTAATGCTATTTTCTCTTGCAGTAAAGGAAAAAGAATGGATGGAATGGGCTAGGTGGTACCTCTGATCATGGAGTCCAATTTGGGGGGTTAACCTACTCCTAAACTAAGCTACACTAGCATTACATGTCAAAACAAGGACAAAATAGGTTGTGACAAGTACAAATTATGCATGGAAATTTGGGTTTGGGAAGTTTAATGGGTGGATTTTCACCAGATGATGCATCCAAAGCAATGGTTTCTTGGTTGCCCCCTTGTTGAATTGACTTCTTATTCTTCTCCTTCCCTTCTTCTTCTCAGCCACCTAGTTATTAGTATCACTATTTTCACCAAGCAAAGAGGAAGAAGGTGAGAGAGAAACAAACGAGGAAGAAGGTGAAGGGTCAACTTCAGGATCAACTTTAGTTTGATTCAATTGCAAAGAAATTACGGCATTTGGAACCACATAGGTTGAAAATAGACATACTGGCAGGCCAATGGTAAGTCTCGGAAGGGACAATGTAGCCATATAAGGAGCACCGATATTTCCACAAGAAGGAAAAGGACTAGGATTCCCTTCAAAAGGGATTCCTTGATCAATGGACTCCGGATTCGACGCCATATGTCTCAACCTAATATCAACTAAGGAATAGGGATGTTATTATGAATTGAATTAATTTTAAAGACACTTTGACATAAATTTTCTTTTTTCATTTTTAAGAGTTGAGAAAAAGCTAAAGATGACTCTAGTCTCCTTCGATTTTTAATGAGCATGAAGTGACAAGTTCTCATATGGAACTTTTCTTTTAAAGAGTCGAAAAGGAACGAAAGTGACTACTCTGGAAATCTAGACAGAGGGATTACCAAACCAATCGCAAAACTGCAATATACAACTTTGATCTAGGTGGATTTTGGTGGCCACCCACCTATCCCATTTGGACCCCCACAATTGTCTCTTTCAGCTTTTTCAGTTTCCTAAGTTGTAGCACAGTTTACTATTTTCAGCAGTTTTTCGGGTCCTGAACTTCCGGAGCCGTTTTGAGGCCCTAAACGACGTTTTTTGGGAAATCTGGGGGCAACATAGGTCCATGGAATGATGTTGCCCTTCCCAAAGTGGTATTTTTCAGATAGATCTTTCTAACGATCTATCATACGCGTCAAACGGAGATCGTATGCCAAAGTTACGACCCCGGGAAATTGATGTACCAATTTACCCAAAACGGGGCCACAATTTGGCGTTTCATCTTCTAAGGGTCGGTTTTGGAATGTGAAGGGTTTTCCATTGTTTCTCAATAATAAATAGGCCTTTGAGACTCAATAAATAGATGCAGTGGAAATAATACTTCATTTCATTAATCAAAAATACCAAAATATGCTTACAACCAGAATTGGAAATGAACCAACTAGGATGATGGTAGCTTATCTCTGAGAAGAGATGTGCGGCTACATGTCTCTGAATTGTTCCCAACCTGTGTTACAATGAGGCTCGAAGGCCTATTTATTATTGAGAAACAATGGAAAACCCTTCAAATTCCAAAACCAACCCTTAGAAGATGAAACGCCAAATTGTGGGCCCCGTTTTGGGTAAATTGGTACATCAATTTCCCGGGGTCGTAACTTTGGCATACGATCTCCGTTTGACGCGTACAATAGCTCATTAGAAAGATCTATTCGAGAACTATCATTGTTGGAACGGCAACACCGGTCCATGGTCCATGGACCCGTGTTGCCCCTGGATTCCCAAAAAACGTCGTTTAGGGCCTCAAAACGGCTCCGGAAGTTCAGGACCCGAAAAACTGCTAAAAATAGTAAGTTGCGCTACAATTAAGGAAACTGAAAATGCTGAAAGAGACAATTGTGGGGGTCCAAATGGGATAGGTGGGTGGCCACCAAAATCCACCTGGATCAAAGAAGGATTGGGTTGAACTTTGTACTAGTGTAGGCACAAATGAAGATAGTGAATTCTCCTCCAGATTCTATGATTAGTGTGGCTGAAAAGGTGGATGTGACACTAGGTGAATGGACAGGGAAAATCCATTTCAGTATAGTACGTATAGATGACTATGAAGCTGTACTGGGTATAGAATTCATGAAGGAATTCGATGTGATGATTGTTCCCCATATGAGGAAACTGTACATTTACATTGGACAAGAGGATGTATACATTGGTGTACTGATCGTGTGAGTAAATAAGGATGAGTGTAAGCTGACAGTGATGAGTATGGAGGATGGAAGGGAAGATGAATAAATCTGTAAGCGTTTGTCTATTGTAGAGATGAAACTTAAGGAGCAGTAACAGGTTATTAGGGCATTGTCAGATAGCATGTTGGATCTATCTAGGAGGCTGGAGGCAGTGGAAGATGATGATGATGAAGAGTATGTGAGGCTCAATGTTTAGGCAGAAGATTGGGAGGCATACTTGCAAAAAATGGAAGTGGAGGATCCGGATAGGTGGATTGAGTTGACATGTGAGGGAGAGCCTTCAGGCTCTGCTCCCTCCTCATCATCTTAGACTATCAGGGAGCATGAGGTTCATTGTTAGTTGCTCATGGCAGTGAGTCTCCAAACACCTTGAGTAGGCATCTAGGGGTGAGATGACATAGGTTCACAGGCAACATGCAATGGACAGTCATGACGATGTATGGGCATGAGTTCTTATGCAAGCGCTGCATGGTTGGATTAGCTATCCAACTAATCACTGACATGAGGGGTACCAGCACATGATTCCTTGCAGAATAGTGGCATATCTATGGCATGAGAGATGGTTGAGTAGTGGACATCTGGACTACCCATATACTTAGTTGTGTGGATGATATCTTGGCGACAGATGGTTGTTGGGATGAAAGATTATTGAGGATGACAATGACTTCAGGTGGAGGAGGATGTAAGGACCTCGAGCTGCAGACACGTTTGGGTGAGAGCGCGCGGTAAGGAAGCATGGGTGATCCAAACGAGTCAGACAAAAAATGGAGGAATGCGTGAAGAAAAAGACTAAATGTGGAGGTTGTTTGATATATAGGCCATGGACAGTCCAAGAGGGCCGATAAGTGGATGAAAGAAAATAATGGACACCACACATGGGTCTGCCGATGGGCGGGCCGACCCGTTCAAAGGAAGTAAAATGGTGAAGAATGGAGGTCAGCCAACAAGAGGATGCATTGGTTCAATGTTGGGTGAGCCATATATGTAGGATGGGTTGGTGTGGAGCTAAGGCATGATCATTCATTCAAGAAAACAAATGCACAGTCAAGGTGAAAGGTGAAGTGCGTGGGTTTGAAGAATGAAACGAGTGATGATGCAGGCAGACAAGTGTAAGGTCGAAGCACTGAGCCAAGACAAAGTCATGTGAGGGTGTCGTTTAAGAAATCGTGCACAGGCATTGTGCAAGGACGTCCTTCAGGAAATCGTGCGAGGGCATCATGTGAGGGAATCGTTTAGGAAATCGTGCAAGGGCATCGTGCGAGGGCATCATTCAGGAAATCGTGCAAGGGCGTTCGG
Source organism: Pinus taeda (assembly GCA_000404065.3). NCBI lineage: Eukaryota > Viridiplantae > Streptophyta > Pinopsida > Pinales > Pinaceae > Pinus > Pinus taeda. Next base: position 129,636 of record APFE031409581.1, on the reverse strand, counting down.
GTAGGGGCGTTCAAGGGTGCGATAGGGCATCCGTTCAAATGGTTGTTCGGGAAGTCGTTCAAGGGTGCGGTAGGGTGTCTGCTCGAATGACCCGAGTTGGTGAACGACGGAACGGGTGAAGTCTTGAATGGGTGCACGGTGAATGACTCGGCGATGAAGGCTTGGTGAGTTAGGTGTTTGGTGGGAGCACCGGACAAGTTCAACGAGTTGGATGAGTTGGATGAGTTGAATGAAACGCGTTCGGATGAACATGCAAAGGCAAACGAAGAGTTGGGTAGAGTCGTTCAGACAACCATGTGGGCGTACTAACAAGCTGGCTGAATGCGTTGTGGTGTGGACGTGAGAAATATTGTAAGTGTAAATTTGGGGTTTCCTCAATATTGTAACTTACATATATATTATTATTGTGGGAAAGTTCATTACAGGGAGTTTCCCCTCCCAGTTATACTGTTGTGCATTTATGTTAATGCTGATGAATGTTTAACTGTTGTTTTATAATGAATGAAAGTACTTGGTAAAAGATAAAAATAAACTAAGTATAGGAAGTAAGTGTAGTCGATGATCACAAGTATTGGTGAAAACAAAGTGGTCGGCGGTGCCACACCTCCTATAGTGCGGTTGGAAGAGTACCTCCAGTGTAGGGGCATGACATGAATGCTTAAACGATTTGGTTAGAAAATTCATGTTCGGTGATGCGGCATGGTGGAAGTGCGAAGATGCACAAGTTTGGTAGCGCGTTGACATGGACAATGGCACCCGAGTTGGGCAAACAACATGATCATTCAGAAGTGCTAAATGGTGCAGTGAACAAAGGTCAAGCTACACAACAACTAAGCATTTCTATGTAAAGCCAGTTGATCTTTACCAACTGGTGAAATTGTAAACTTTGAAAATATAATAAAAGATTATTATTCTGCATATGGTTAAGGTGTTTATTCTGTTGTTGAATGTTATATTAATGGTTTCTGCACATTAATATTAATGGGTAAAATAATGAATGTTAAGCATAGTTCAGGAAATTGTTAATGATGGATGAAGTTAACTGTTTAGTTGATGCTGCAAGAAAGCCAATTTATGAAAAATGAATTGGGGACGTCACAGGAGGCATCCTTTGGACACTAGCGCGAGAAGGCATTATTGTCTCTTCTTTTTGCCTAAAGCTAGTTATCAATTTTGAGTGTTGATTATTTAAGGTTGTTGCATTGAATATGTTCTTAGTGAGAACTTTAAAGGAATAACCTTGTTTTTATTGTTTTTCTCCTACATTGTTTCCATTATCTTAGTGGGTAGTGTGAGTGGTGGGACCTTGTAGTTCTCTACTTTGCATTGTGACTAGTTTCTTAATTTATGGTAGGTTCTAGGTAATCAAAAGGGAATCCTTTATAGCCTCACTCTAACATGTGGGTTCCCTTTGTGCTATTGTGATGTTTTGGAATTTCCCAACATAATGGTTGTGTTGTATTTAAAATTCGGTTTATATAAATGAAAAACTTATTTTTAATTCATAATTAAGAAAGTTTGTTTATATATATATATATTATATATATAATATATATATATATATATATATATATATATACATATATATATATATATATATATATATATAATGAATTATTATTTATCACGTTAAAAGTTTGATTTATATGAAAATAAATTTTAGAAACTTGTTTATAATTATGAGACTGTATTTAGATATAGTTTTTAGTTATTAATTTTTATTTTTACTTGAAAATTATTGTTCAAGTTCATGTATTCATAGATTCAGATATAAGTAAATGTCTATCTTTATAATGTTTTTAACACTAATGAAATGAAATTTCTATGGATCTCTTTATTTCATTTTACATACAACAACTCCAAACCATTGTTAATAAGTTTGGTCATATAGGTAAACAAAATTTCGAAATTCACAATAATTTGGATTTGATCAAATATCTTGGCAAATACAATTTGTGAAATTCAATCAATGTAATTTTAATTAGATATCATGAAAGAAGATATTATATATCTCTATGAGACTACCTCTAGTGAAGATTAACTATCATAAACTTGTTAGAGAATATAACACCTACTTTTCTTTGGTGCTAGCATTAATTCTAGAAGGAGCTTGTTCATATTAATTCTGAATTTGTTGAGGCATATTTGGTTGAGATATTCTCTCCAACTAGCTAGCCTTCTAGATTGGAGTTTGGTAGAGATATTTCCTCAAGCTATTAATTGCATGTCTATGAGAATTTTCCAATCTTGAGACATAGTTTGATGTGTTGATATTTGTAACATTATTGACATTAATGTAGAGTACACTCAACTTATTTTGGTATGAGAAAGTCTTTGGGTTTACTCCCTCAAAGGAGGGTCAATTGTCAAGGAGAGTAGTGTAGTGTGTTTTTTTGTTGTGAGTTTGTTTTGCCATCAAAATTCTAGAAAAATTTTGTTGCTATGAAGAGAGTTGTAGATTATTATTTTGTAAAAGTTATGATTTTCATTGCTATGAGAAGCAATATGGTGCATCCACTCAGTGTGAGGGGTTAGTTGCTGGAGGAAGATCACAATTGATGGAGCCAATGAATGCCCTTGAAGGTTCACCTGATAGTTAATGTGAAAAGTTGTTTTGTTTACTATTGTAAAAAGGAACAAGATATTCATTTTACATGTATAGGACTTATCAACATTTGCAAATTCTACGAATGGATGGACTCCCGTCGTGTTAAGAACTACAAAGCCAACTAGGAAGAAAAATTGTGGCTCAGAATTTGCTATATTTTCTATTGTGAGACTTGTGGAGAATAATAATGTCAAAGAAGGAGAATTCGATACCAATCGAGGTCAACCACGCAATGAAAATAAAGAAAAAAACGATCATGGATACAAACCTATTTATTTTTCAACTCGTTTGGTAGAAACAGTCGATTTTGAAGAGGCTGGAAATAGCTAGCTAACGATCTTTTGTCCGTATTGGGTGCCACATTGCATGTTCCTTCTGTAAAATTAGATGGGAAAGGAGAAATCGAACCCTATTTTTATATGGTCTTGTTCCACAGGAAATCTAATCAAGCCTCATTGAATCAACATACCAATAATCAAGCCTCATTGAATCAACATACCAATAACACACTAGCAAGGTTGCGGGTCCCTTGCATATTTCCAGATCTCATCAGCTATGAATACATGCTCTGTTTTAGTGGACTCGATACATTTTTGGAATGGAGAACAAAGGTTAATGCCATTAAAATAAAATGTAGATATATTTATTTAATTTTATTTTGGGTGGTATCAAATCCCTATATAAAATTATTCACTGTTAATGTGTTTCATATTATTCACTGTTAATGTGTTTCATCTATTACATTCATGTTTGACATCAAAATTATATTTGAAAGCTTTTCGCATGCAATAAAATCCGATATTCTAATCACCAGTTGTGACTGGGAGAGGAAGAAAATCCTTAAACCGAAAAATGAATTTAGAAGCCAAAGTTAAATTTACAAAAATAATTTACATGCGCAAGCTGTTGCAATATTTTTTTCAGTGAAAAAAAGCGAGATTTGATTATATTAAGATAATATCACTGTCTTCATGATAATTACATATAGTATGATCTGGAAAATTGGTAGTCCAAATGTATACTTCATATGACAAATGGCATGTGATTCTGTCAATCACTAAGGGACATATATGCAGCCGCATCCTAGGACAGGAGAACCATTTTTAAAGAACTTATAAAACATATCATTGTCCATTCAAAATTGCAGAAAAAGGAAATTCTGTTCATAGATAGAGATCCGGGATGCTGAGTGAGTTATGCCGAACCGTAATACATGTGCCAGTCAGTCATTATGATGTCATAAATGGATGATGTGGGCATGACGGAGTCTTTGAATATGTGTGCATTCCTCCATTTCCATACGTTCCATAGCAGGATGAGGATGAGATAACGTCTATTCCCGGCCTGTTTGCTCCACCATATAAGGGCTGCACTAGGAGAGAGAAAATCAGTGAGTTGAAAATCAAATATGTTTGATAATACATACCAGGTCTGCTGGATGATCGGGCATTTGATGAACATGTGGAGATTTGTTTCTTCTTCCGATTTACACATGGTGCATCTGCTGGGTCCGTGCCAATATCTTTTCCTGAGATTGTCCCATGATAAGTTCTTGTTGTAGAATACGAGCCAGGCAAAGTGTATGATCTTCGGTGGACATTTTGCCTTCCAATAAATGTATGGAAAGATTGGTGGCTGATATGGAATTCTGTTGTGAACCATGTGTGAGTAGATGTCTTTGACAGATACAGGTCTTTTAAAAAAACAAACAGTCCATAAGAATTGATCTTTGACTCCATATCGGTGGATAGCACTGCCATTTAGCTGCTCGGTGATGGAATTCCATATCCCGTCCCATAAATCGTGAAGATTGAGGTCGCGCCCATTCTTCCACACGGGTGTAGATCCATGCCAATCGATGATGAGTTTATCCCATGTGTAAATTCCTTGTCTCTGAAGCTGTGTGATGAGGCCCATTGGTATGTTGATGACAGACTGATTACATATAAAAGGATCGATGCCAATATGAATGTTGCTTCCAGAAAAAATTCGCCATCTCAATCTGGATATGAAAAAAGGAATAATTTTGCGCATACTGTTCCAGATGGGGGAGCCGGATCTGGGCCCGATGATACCACGCCGATACCAGAATTCCACTGGTTTCCCTTTTAAGTATCTGTTTCGGACAATTTTACCCCATGGGGATGGGGCGAAAATACCCCTCCACAGAGTTCGGCAGAGAAGCGCACGTCCAAAGATGCATAAGTTTAATAAACCCCAGCCTCCTTGCCGTTTCGGGATTGATATTTGGTCCAGCTTAACCAGATGTATCTTGTGATCCTTTGTGGTTCCACCCCAAATGAATGCAGCAGAAATTCGATTGATGCAGTTGATAGTCTTGGTGGGCAAATAGAACAGATGCGCCCAGTATACAGACATATGGGTCAATACTGCCTTTGTGAGGGTGACGCGCCCAGCCAATGATAGAGCTATATTGCGTTTAATATACAACTTTTGTTGCACAGCATTCGACCCATCATACAATTTGCCTCGTTAAGGCTGTACACATGATATAATTTGCCTCGTTTCAAATCACACCAAAGTAGTACGTCCTTAATTTGTCTTAACTCTAATTGGGAGAGGAAGAAAATCCTTAAACCGAAAAATGAATTTAGAAGCCACAGTTAAATTTACAAAAATAATTTGCATGCGCAAGCTGTTGCAATATAGAACAAGCTATATTGCGTTTAATAGACAACTTTTGTTGCACAGCATTGGACAAATCATACAATTTGCCTCGTTAAGGCTGTACGCATGATACAATTTGCCTCGTTTCAAATCACACCAAAGCAGTACGTCCTTAATTTGTCTTAACTCTAATTGGCGTTGATGACTGCCCATTCATGATCATATCCATTCTGGTATATTCAAAGCATCAATGTCTTGGAATGGTGTGTAACATTCAAGCAATTTCGTGGAATCACTTGGCTTCTTGAGACACCGGCGCGAACTTCCTAGCTTTACTTGCATAGTCGTTAGTATAACGTAGTGTAATAAATCTTACGAGAAAACAAAAATCTTACAAAGCTTCGGGATGGATCGATACAATTATTTTATTGTGTTATTGGCAGTTGCCAAACATAACGGTTTATAACTATTCTGAGAAGATATGTGAAATGGGATGACTAAATCTGTTTCCAGATAAAAACTGCCTTGAATAATTCAATATACGCTATAACGAAATATAATTTCATGAACTGTAAAGAGGCAGTAGACCTTCTGAGAGCTCTCTTCTTTCCAAGTAAAAGCAGCGTAGGGGCATTACTGTAAATGTGTTAGAAAACCTGCACAGATGAATCTAGCTAGAAAAGGTTGAACACACAGCTTTGCAGAGCAAAAACACTAAAAGAAAATTGAAAGAATAAAAGAATGATTCATTAGAAAATATGTTACAATGCTCATTATATAGCATTACTGGGTGAAGATCCCAAGGTAATGAACTATAGTGGGTGAAGATCCCAAGGTAATGAACTATAGTGGTGATCAATGAGAAGACTCAACACCTACAACAAGTTCCGGAGATAACTAGTCAGTTGCGGAGTTAAAGAAGGAGCAAATCAAGGAGTAAGTCATGCAAAAAATCTTGCATGCAATCCCATGCTCTAACTAAGAGTCTGCATGTAGATGTGTAGTAGTTGCATGCTTTAACTAAGAGTCCGCATGCAGTTGCATGTAGTTGCATGTAGTTGCATGCTCTAACTGAGAGTCTGTATGTAGGTGTAGTAGTTCCAACATACATTTCTTGAAAGCCGATGGAATACTGCATAATGTTCAACAAAAATTGCGCAAAGTGGCTCTAGCATATTTAAACTCTAACTGCCCCAATAGGGTGCCTACTAAACTAATATGACAAAATGATAGTATCTTAGCTTCCTTGTAATGACTAAACATTGAAGTACTATAAGGAGGGTCATGACTCAGTATAAATAAGTTAATTTTATTATACACTTATCATTTCATAATAATTTGAGAAACTTTCATCTTCAGTTATTGTATTCCAATAGTTATTGTATTCCAATATGTAGAAAGGTCTAACCGAAAATAATACATGCACAAAACAACTGGCCCTCCATTAAGGAGTTGTTTCTTTCCATTGGCCCTGTCATTCCAAAGTTGGACCTATCCAGTTTGACCCAATGAGTTCTATAATGTTTCTTGGAATTATATTATAATTCTGTTTTGGCTCCGAGCTAACGTGGGAGAGGAGATTGTTTTGTAGCAGAAATTTCGTTGAGAGTTTGGTCCAGTTTGTTGTGAATATGGAGTCCCATGGATAAGGAACTGTAAGCGTGGAGTCCAGTGAAAGATATAGTGACGTTAAAAATGGGAAAATTCACTAGTGGTTGCTCATTAGGGTGACTGTTATCATTATTGTGGTGAGTCAGTTTAGTGGGTTTCTTTTGAGTCACCTTTATTTTGAGTAGGGTGGGCACAAGTGATAACTCCTTTCTCAATAGAAGACTTGAGTTCTTCTTCCAAACCCTGTTATTAAAAAGAAGAGAAGGGGCCCAACCCCAAAACCTCCTCAATGCCACTTTTACCTAGTGCCACTTTTGAGGCAAAGAAAGGAAATTCAATAATGTTTGATTGAACATAGGTACATTCCATAATTTTTGACACTCCATTCAAACCCTTTAAACATGTGTCAGCAAATATTTCTCTAGCATGCACCATAAACAATTTTGGAGAACTTTTTATAGCTTTTGCTTCGATAACTTTAGTTCCTCCATCTTGAGTATGCTTACTCCATCTTGAGTATGCTTAGTCAAAGCTTTGATATCCTCATCGGAAAGATTAGTATTTAGTTTTGGAGTAGTCTGTAAAAAGAGAGGAAGGATAGTGACATTGACGTGTCCTCCTACAACAGGGACATTCACTTCTTCCACAGGGGACACTTGCTTTGGCAGCATAGAAGGTATTTGCCCAAACAACATTAAGCATGGTGACACCACAAAGTTTTTTTCATTATAGTTTCCCACCTTCCTGAAAGCCTCAACAACAATGGGTGCAATCACATTAACATGATTGTTGATCATGTTTACTAATGCTTCACGGAAATATTTTGTAATGGTTATACACAGGTATTGTACAATGGCGACATTAATATTGAAAAGATTGTCATGTGTCATCCTAAGTTTACAAGGCACACCGATAGGAATTATCACAATATCTAATTTTTTCAGTGCCCTCCCCAGTTGATCATCACCCATGTATCCTACAACCTGTGCTCGAGTATTGATGTGACCAACATCAACTGCAAATCCAAGCTTGCCTACAATATCATAGAGAGCGATATGAGAGACGAGACAATTAAGCTTCATCAACAGAGCAAGGGGTTACATGATTTCTCCTACTGCACTGGGTGCAACTATCTTTCAAGGCAAGGAGTTAATGCTTGCAGTTGAGTATGTTGAGATAACAATGATCTCGATAGGAATGAAAAGGATGAGGAAGGGAAGGTCATGTGTCGAATTTTGATTAGTGAGAACGGCGAAAACAAAGCTTTGTGATTGCCACGGGTCAAAAGTGTCTACTCACCTGTTGATGGTGCTCGACCCGCCAACATTCAAGGTGATCTCCCCAGTAAGAAGTCTCAACTAGACCTTAGACTATTTGGAGTAGGATACCGAGTAGTGGTGGTAATGTAGTTCATTGAGAGCGATAGCGCGTAGAGATAAGTATGACGAGTTTGGTCAGAAGCAAGTGTGTGACCTTGCATCAATTCAAGTGAGATGCATGGGGATTCTAACACATGGAGGGAAAAGGGAAGTGTTTCACTTAGAAGCCTGTAATAGTATGTAATCTAAAAGGAACACACGAGTAGAATGAAATCACAAACTGAAATGTGGAATAATCCACAAAACAAACTGACGGGTTAATCCAACAACACACATTCAATAAGATTCATACAATGGCATACAAAGTAGTTCATAGGAAAATGTGTAAGTTAAACCACATACATTGCTAAAGCAACCAGAATAGTCCAACTACAATATCAACATATGCATGAAAGCGTGTTGGCTCAGTTATTATTATTATAGGTGAAATTTCCATCCATAGATACACCATTGACAACCACTAGCCCCAATAATGGAACATTACAGTGAAGAACACCTACTCCTCCAAACAACTATACTTGCTCTACACTTTGGAGAAGCCAAGGCTTGTCACAATACACCCAATCCTTCTTTAAGCCTAGGCCTAGCGAAAAGCTTGCCTCCCAAAAGCTTGTTCTATGAGTTATGAGGTTCTATTTATAACAAAGGGTGGGGTGACCCTTAACATTCCCCTTGTGTCTCTTTGACTATCCTCATGACTCTTCAAATTCTTTACAAATAACTCATTACATTACCTAGTGATTGTTCACATTCCACTAATGACACTTGGAATTTCACTTACAACATATTTACAAATAAGGTACATTTTCTACCTGTACCCATGTGAGAAAAAATAGGCTAGAGACATCCTAACAAGGCAAAACACTATGACTCAGAAGTTTGAGGAAAGACCATCTTGACAACCTCCACTTGATGATTCTTGTTGACATACTAATACCAAGCTTGGTATTGTGCTATGGTGTCCCAAACTACTTGATAGTGTCTTTCTAATAGCGGACCCTTGCCTCCATAACTTTTGCGTATATGGTCTTGGAACCATTGTCCAACTCATCCTGAAGCATGTGCAGCATGGTCTTGACTACAACAGGACCACCAACGTACTTCTACATGTTTTTTGTGCTCAACTCTATGTCATCACTGATGGCCTCTTGCCTTAGCTGCTCCATGTACTTGTCCACCTCTAGCTGGGCTTGGTTCTTCTCCTTAGCTTTGGTGAGGGAACTGACTGACGAGATCATGTGCGTTCTCACCATGACATCCAAACTCTTACACAACAATGCATATGAAGCCTGTATGCTACTGACGAACAAGGAAAACTACTTATAGTTCTCAATCAACATCGAGATCCTTGTTTTGTCTAGCTCTGCCTATGGCTTCATCATATTTTGCAAGTGAAGCGAGGCTCCCTTCTACCTGATTGTCCATTCTTGCACATGGGCAATGGAAGCATGTACTTCCTTGAGATTTTGGACAACATTTCTGCTCTGTTATTAAAAACCATATAGATGGAAAACCACCTTATGCACTACGACAAATTTGTCATAGAGTTTCCTCATGGTGGCCTCAAGAGTTGATACTTCAACAAGCATCACTTTCCTCATCTCTACCATTGTGAATCTTGTGGATTGTTCTACCTTCTACTTGGCTACTTGCAAATTATTTGCCATCTATTCATTCTCTACAAAGAGGAACTTGACATTTGATCTTGTGGCTCTTGCATAAGCCATAATGGCATCAACTATGGCAACTCGATGCTTTCTAACATCTGACACTATCACCCTTTCCTTCATAAATGCAAGTAATGTGTGATCATTCGGGAAATTTTTTCTCCGCGTCGGTACAATATCCTGCTCCAACTCATCAAATGATAAATTGTACACATCCATCACTAGATCATCATCAAGGAGTACATCCTCTCTTTCTTGCTCAGGACTGATTCTAATACTAGAGGTGGTAGAGACTGAGGGATGACCTTAGGTGCTCTTGGCATGAGGTCGGTATCTTGGTCTTCTGGCTCGTATCCCAACTCCATGTCTGTTACTTCAACCATTTTCTCAATCTTCTAAGAAATCTCCCGATCTTGTATCTTCTCACCCTCTTCTTCATCTATTGGTCGTTTTGACTCCTCAACCTGTATGGGCGCAGTTTTCTCTATCATCCTGCCTTGCCCTTCTTCTTCTTCCTATTTCTACTTCTCTTCCCTCTCTCTCCTTCTTAGCTCCTATTCTTCCTTCAACTTCTTCTCCATTTCCTGCAACTTCCTTTTTGATTCCTCCAACCTTTTCTTTTCTCTCTTCCTTCACTCTGCTCTCTTTATGAAATGTTTCCTCTTTGCCTCTTTTGCCAAAGCTTCTTTCTCAATGAGAGGATATTCTTTGAACTTGTAGCTTTGCTCAGCTTCTCAGTTCTCAAAAATCTTCCTCCTACCTTTGTCCAATGCTTGTTTGTAGCTTATTTCTACTGTTGTTGTTGCTTCTTGTGGTGTTGTTAACCATAGAGCATCTTTCCATGTGGTGGCTATACTAACCAATGATTGAGCTTGGACTAGTTGTAACAATACCTCCAAGGGTCTTCCTCTACCCAATGACATGTCCCATGGATCCATGGGTAGTACACCTTTGCACAGTGGTTCTTTCAAATATCGTGGGTATCATACGAATTGAAGTCTTTGGCACCGAACTTGAACTTCGCTATCTCTTAGCTTCGACATATTCAAATTCAAGCACTTAATTTCATACAATCCAATCCACAAAGGAAGAGTGGGCCATGGTGCCTCCTTCCACCCATGCAACCATGTTGATAACCCTATGGAGATGTGATATGAGACCTTTTACATGACCAACTTGTCTATGGCATGCCTTGGTAGAACATTCAAAGGCTTCTCTCATCCAAACATCTTGATGAAGGTGCCATCGGGTGAGACCTACCAATTTGCAATGTTAAGTATTGCCTCCATTGCTTCTTGGGACATGCAAGGTGGATCATGCTCAAAGATCAACTTGTACACTGGGATAATGAAAATGTCAGTCAACCTCGCCATAAATCCTTGGTAGCTGCAATCAAAAAGAAATTTGCAATAAATGTTGACGACGGTCTTTGTCGGTGTCCATGTCGAACCCATGCCAGGAAATTGATGCTAGGCACATATTACATCAAGTAAATACATAGACATGTAGACCCTCGCTTGGTCATCCCTTGGCAAATTATGGGCATTAGTCACATGGACTTTCAACTGAAGAGCCAACATATCCGACTAGTTGAGTGGCCTTCCATCATTCACCAATTGGTCCAACACAACCACCCAATTCTCCAGAAAGGTATTCATGCTCTCTTGACCATACAATTGGCATACAAAGATGATCAAGAGCTAGTAGGCCTTTCTAAGTTACTTATTCTTGTAAACATGATTGGGTGTCTCTCTAAACTTCAACGACTCTTACACCCATCACTTTATAAAGTCTCTGGTGTTCACATAGTTTTGGGTGGCATAGAAAAGTGCATCCATGTAGTTCACCAGTTGAGGCAAATGACACATCTAATGATATTTATTTGTCCTAAAGCTAGCAAGTTGTGTCCCACTAGCACTACTCAATTTCATAGTCTATGGATCTATGTGTGAGACAATCTAATGGATGATGTCTGCACATGGGAAGGTGAGGTACTTGCATGCAACCTTATGTAATCCTGACCACTGGACATTGACATACACCTGTTGATCCTCTAGATCTTCCTTGAAGTTCCCTGCAAAGATATCCTTGATTTCCTACCATGTTAACTTCATGCCTTTCTCAATGAACAACTAAGTCTTTGCATAAACTGGTAAATTCACTAACACCTTCTCAACTGATTTCCCAGTGTTACTCTCAATAGTATCCTTTGATGTAGCTCTCTTGGAAGTCATGTTACCTGTAACTATTGGAGAATTTCTCAACAACTGTTCTACCTAGAGACGAAGAGGACACTCATGGAATGCAAATGTTAGCTTGAAACCAAAATCTCTTCAAGAAAAGACCAAAGAACCAATTGGACAATTGCTCGGAAGAATTGCGCAATCTTGACTCTCAGAGTTGACTGACTGCCAACTGGAACTGTACATTGCATAGTCCCAACTACCAATGTGGAGGTCTTGCTGACTGGAACTGCACAATGCGTAGTTCAGTCTAGCTCAGGTTGGGCGGGACTACACATTGCAAAATCCGGGTGGCTAAGGCTAAAGATTGACTCCTGGAACTGTATAGTGCACAATTGGAGATAGGCCTTGGTAGCCTCTATGTAATTCTTGGAGCCAAGGCAGAGCCTTAAGATCAAGAAATGCGCAGTGCATGCTAGGGAGGAGCAAGTTCTAGGCCAAGGAAGCCCAGATCTACCCAATGGGAGCATGAAAAGGAGCAGATCAAAAGTGGAAGTGATGATGGGTATAGATCTGAGTGAATGATGCATGTGGTGGGCCCCAGTATTGCAGCAATAATGCTGCAACTCTTGGGACTCCCTTCTTTAATTTTATCAACCCGGTAGTTCGTAACAAACTTGGAAGCGACGGTGTTGTATGCACAAGTACTAGCTCTTGCCGCAACTGTCACTTGGTCAGCTGGCACAAGTCCGCTAGGGGCTTGAGCCAACTTCGATGAGCTCTGAGAAGAAGCTTTTTAACTGATGGATGAAAGGTAACTCAAGGGAAGCTAATCTACTTGCATAAATAAACTCAAAGGCTGAAAGGAAATGCAAACCCCAGCAAACCCTAATTTTACCAGCTAGCCCTACTGATCCGAAAAAGAGGATGCAAGATACTGAAAGAGATGCCAATACTTCTAGGAAGGTAAAATACATGTGTCTAAACTACTTCTATCTGAAGAAAACATCTTTTTGTATTTTTGATTAAGTTGTCAGATTTACCATGCATGTGCCTTCACTATTTTTTACTGTGCAGAGGTGGATCGGTGAGAGAAAATGATTGCAGGAGGTTGGGAAGGTTAGAAGAGGTCCTAAGGGGTCCCTAGCACCCTTCCTAACAATTTCATAGTGATCGAATCTCAAGAAATCACTTTTGTGAGCTTCTACAGGAAGTCTGCAGGGGTTCTACACGATGTTCTGGAATTTCTACAGGATGTTCTATAATTTTCTACAGGATGTTCCAAAAAGAGGATTTTGGAGAATGGTTGGAGGGAAAAAGGTGGAGGAATGAGTATGGAGGTGAAATAGGGGTGTAGGGGAGTTCAAGACTTGGAGGATGGAGTTGAGGAGTGGCGCAGATGGTGAGATTTGTTCAAGGAGGGATGAAACGATGTTGCATAAGAAAATGAGAATCATGGCAAAGTAAGCGAATGAGGCAAATGTAAGGTAAGGGTTCTAAGTGAAGGGTGAAGCAGGTAGGTTGGATGTAGTATGGACATGTAAGTAAGGATAACAGGTACTCTGCAAGTGGTTTTTCAAACTGAACAAACAAACACTTATAAAACCTATGACCTAGTTACTTCACTCTAATCTGACTTAACAGCAAAAAGAAATGAACATAAGTTTATTCAAAATGAAATACGTGAAATAACTATGCAACTAAGCAATCATAAACTGAAGCATGCAATCAAAACTGATATCAAGTTCGACAACTAAGAATCCAACACTACTAATTGCATGGTGAAGCAAAGACAATGTTTTTGGTGGCAGCAAGGTGGCCTTCGTCCCAGCTCATGATTCCACTGAGGGAGAGGTGAGATCTAAGGTGCTTAATGGCCTTTTTCTGAAGATCTTCCCTGTTATTGACTTATCAAACAAATCTGAACATGAAAAGCTAATTTAATCATCAAAATCAATCTAAATAACAAAACAAGATCTGAATCTAAATAGCAGATTTTATTTTAAGAATGCAACAAAGACACATGAAAGTAAACAAAGGAGGTACTGGGCACTTGAGATGGGCCCAACCCCAAGAGCTATAGCCTCCTAAGAGAGATTAGAGCTGGTGCAAATCTGGATTCATCTGTATTGATCAAAAGAATAGTTACATTCCAAAAAACTATCCACAAGGAAAACTTGAAAATGTGCTGAAATGCAGAGCTAAACTACTGCCTAAAAAATGACTAAAATTGAACTACAAACTAGCTAACTTCTGTCTACAAAGTGACTAACTACTGGCTAACCCAAATGAGGCCCTAAGCCTTCTTATTTATACAAATTGAGGACCCCAATAGTCCTCCTAAACTTTAGGGACTTGGCTGCCAAAACTTGTAGTTAACAGCAGTCCTACTTGACTTGCTTGGCTACCCTTGTGATAATTGATTTGGTGGCCCTTGAACTCCGAGCTGATGGTGGAGAATTAGAAGTGAGGGCCCATAAATGAAGGGGACACCTTCCTAAAAATCCTCTCCACGAATTTGGCTGCCAAGTGCTCATTTAAACCTTTGATTTTGCCTCCAAATTGACCAAAAAGACTGTATAAAGCACACATTAGACTTGTTGGCATAATGACTAACCCAATTCACTCTATTAGCATAAATATAATAAAAAACATGCAATAAACTAATGAGAATGGTGGATTAAGTCGAATTAGGAAGCTTAATGAGCCCATATAATTATCCATTTTTGGGGCTCATCAGCATGCAACTCAAATGAGTGTAGGAATCAATCAACTGAAGAACAATGAAGCATGTGGAGAGAGTCATCTCAATGGTGACCGTTAGTGCAAAAAATGGGTGAATCATGCAACACTTGAGAAAGGCAATGCAAAACTTAAAACAACACTTCTACAAGCTAAAACAAATCAAAAGGTTAGTGGTCATTCAATAAAAAGGGTAAAACAACGCTCTCACAAGCCAAACAAACAAAAGAGACAGAAAAAGCAACAAAAGACTAGAAAAACAAGACTTGTGCGGATAAGAAATGACGATTGCACCAGAGGTTCCTAGATCTCCTCAAGAATGCTAAAGCTCCAAGATTGAATGTGAAAATGAGCTTTGGCAACATCCATTAAATAGATTTGGTCGATTTAGGGTTTATGATTTGAAGGCCAAAAATCTAGGAAAAAGCAACACTTGGCGGCAGTTTCCAAAGTAACTCAAGTGTCTCCTCCGGGCTACTAAAAATAGATCCCTATTTTCTAGGGATGCTTTTTTCTTTTTTTTCTTTTTAGGGTAAATGTCATGAATTGCTCGGAGAGATTGAATAGTTCTAGGGAGAACTGGGAAAATAACTAGCTCATGCATTGGGCAACTGCTGTGGGAAAAGCTTCTGGGAAATTTCTGGGTTGAGCGGCCTTGGTTGCCTATCATGCTCCATGCAATTTCCAAGTTGAAGGATGGGTGTTAGCTGGCTCTGCACAATTCGAGAGCTGAAGGCTCACTGTTGTCTTAGACTATGCAATTCTTGAGAGAAAGGTTGGTTGCCCTCAAGGATTGGGTAGTTCACTGAGGCAAGCCTGGAACCGGGTTGAAACTAAATCAATAGATTAGCATATGGGTTAGATAGTAAACCAAGTAAGAAAAAAAAATCCAAAATACAAAATATAAAGCTCAATCAAAGCACAAGTACCTAGGTCAGTTTGAGATATGTTGCAGTGATTTAGGAGGGAGGCTTCAAAACAAAGCATAGGCAAAATTTTGGAGGGTGGTTGTAGCTACTACAACATTGGCAACACACTAGTAGAACTCCAACTCATTGTATAGACCTTGTGTCATGTAAAGCGAGTCTACCTCTTCCAGAAGTATTATTAGACTCTTTGATTGTCATGGATTCTTCACATAGCTTGAGTTAAAGATGTAGTCCCTACCGTCTTCTTTATCAGCAGCACAATACCAAGCCAAGTCAACTGAGTTGTTTCGATTGGGGATGATGTGTATATCGATGCACAAGTAATATAGACTATCATAGTTTTAGTTTCATCCCTGGTGTTTCTCCACTACCAATAGGCCTGGACAGTACCCCAATCTAGTCACCTTAGGAACACAAGTGTTGCTCTGCTACCAGTGAGCCCGGATAGTACCCTAACAAAGTTACTTACTTCACCTCCCTATGTAGGAAGCCTTTCTCTTCTTTTTCCTTTATTTTATTTTCACTTCATTTTTTGATTTTCAAATAACTATGCATAGGAACTTATTTATTTCATGAGGTGGAAGGGGGATCCCAACTTATTGATATCATAAGAGGTTGTCCCTTTAGACAAGGATGTTTATATATATACCTCTGTCATACTTGTTAAGTTTTTCCCTCTCTCCTTACTCTACTTGACTGAGTTGACAAGGGTTAACAAAATTATAGGAAACTGATTAGAGTAGGCAGTACTAGTTAAAAGTGAAAGCATTGTGATTTCACCAAGATGTACTGTGAAAGGAACGTATTTTCCAATAGGGTATCACTGACTAGAAGAAACGAAAGATCTTAATAAAGAGAGGGAATAGGTAGATAACCAAGTGTTGATAGTTGTACAAGCCCTCTTGTATTTCGACCTGCTTGTCTCAAGAAGCTAAATGCAGTTTCATGCAAAAACTAATCCTACGGGTGCACAAAACAACACATAAGCAAAGAAAAGAATGAAGACAAAGAAAAATAAAATAAGTAAAAGAAAATAGGAAAGAAAACACTACTCCTACTCCTAAGCTAAGAAAAGCATGGGGAAACTCACATGGAGTGATATTTCCAATGAAGACACTGACGCATTGGTTGACCCATGTAGGTGATGGCATGGTTGATGAGAAATATATTCAAGAAAACCAATAGACAAGAACGATAAAGCAATGCAAACCAAAACTTTTGATGTTTGAATGCATCCAAATAAAAGAAAGAATTGAAAGCACATTAAAGGTACTCTGCATATGTATCATGGTGTTGTGTCATATTGCATGTGGATGATAAGCAAGTACACTCTTTTAAACGTGACAAATGAGAAAACATGAAGAAAGAAGAAAATTTTTGTTTCACAATAGTGGTTGCTACGTATGACTCCTCCAATGCATGAGAGATTGGACTGTGTGATTCTGGTGGAGGATGTGGAAATTGTAAACTACATTGATTTTCAATGTGAACAAGAGAGTGATGAGGAGCCTATGGAGATTCAACATATTTCTTATCAGAAGTGGAACTGATCTCAAGGCTTCAAGAACCTAACATAACCGTCAACTCAGGCTGAAGTGCCTTGCCAGCTTGAGGAGTTTCCACTTCATCAGTAGGTGGATCATCAAATATTGGTGGCTTATAAAGATCAATAGAAGGTGAATCAACATTGTGATGAAATGAATGAGTAAAGAGATCATGAAAACCACAATCATAAGATTCAATATTTACATTGGCATCCTTGTGATCTAATGAATCATACAAAGGGGGTGATGGAAAACAAAAACTTCCACCCTGTGAGTTTCCAAAAATGAAAGATGAAGATCAAGTGGATTCAGGAAGAAATATTTTTCCTCTCTACAATCCAATGAAAGACTAACATCATGTTTGTTCTATGAATGATCGGAAGTGGAAATATTTGGGGATAATTTTTCACAAGAAAATAAAAAATGGAAGAATCGCAGAAGATGTCAGGATAAAGCAAACGAGGTGCGGAAAAAAGGAGGTCATCCTTCAAAGTGACTTCTTTTTTATATTCCCACACATACTCATCAAAAATGATAGTGCAGGTTGGCTACCCAACACCAACTTTGTCCATAACTTGATCCTCGTGAAGATCACAGGTGGAATCCAGAACGGATGAACACAACACAACAAAATATAGAGGACCAAAGGAACTGGTGGACGAAGGTTGAGGGGATGAGACCATGTGACAACCATCAGGCTTGCAGTCCAACTCTACATATAAATCCAGAGAAGGTGGAGTGGGAGGATAAGGTGGCAATTCAATAGGTAGGTTTGCAACTTCTCCCCCCTCGTCCTACAGAGATAGAGTTGTTTGATGAGAAGGGGACAGTGGGACACTTGGGACAGTGACCTTGTCCATCTCATATTCAGAAGCTCTAACACCAAAGTATGTTGGCAAGGGTTCGAAAGATTCTAACCCATGTGAAGTTTCCAATATGTGAAAAAGATATTGAAATATTTCAGTCAGAAATTTCCAGTCAACTTCATCTTCTAGAAATTCAAAACAAAAATGACAAAAATGATCAAAAAAGTGCATAATATATTACTTAGTTTCTTTTCATAATTTTAAAATTTTGTGATTAAGTGCTTTACAATCATAAAAGAATAAAGCACAACCTAAGTCTCTTAACATGTCGTTGAAAGAGTGTATAGAAGTTGTGGGCAATGTGTGACACCATTTCTTAACACGCCCTTTGAACATGTAAGTAAACAACCCATAGGAAATGTCGTCTAAGGGGACTTCATTCCTGTCATAGAAACCCAAAAAGTAAATTCCATGAATTAATAGGGATGTTCCGCTTTCACTATCATATTTAAATTGTGACAATTAATCTATAACATCTGCCGACACATCAAAATATGAAATGTGAGAAAAACATGTCAGGGTTGAGATTGTGATGTAAGCCATGAATGATGTGTAGAGATTCAAAATACACTTTAAGGTCTCATCTTGTCATCTGGCCCTCCTTCTAGCGTCAAAAATGTTGATGGCACTTGACCCATAAACATTCAAGGGGATCTCCCTGATAAGAAGTCCCAGCTAGACCTCATACCATTTGGAGTAGGAGTCTCAAATAGTTGGTGGTAATGTAGTGCCTTGACTACAGTAGTGCGTAGAGATAAGTATGATGACTTTGTTCAGTAGCAAGTTTGTGACCATGTAGTGATTCAAGTAAGATGCATGGGGGTTCTAACACACTGAGGGGAGAAGGAAGTGTGCCCCTTAGAATATTGTAATAGTACACAACCTGAAAGGAACACATGAGAGGAATGACATCACAAACTAAAATGAAGAATAGTCCACAAAACAAAGTGTCGGCTTAATCCAAAAACATGCATTTAACAAGATTCATACAATTTCATACAAATTAGTTCATAAGAAAATGTGTAAGTTAAACTACATACATTTCTAAAGCAACCGGAATAGTCCAATTACAATAACAACATATGCATGAAAGCATGTTTTTTTAGTAATTATTATTATAAGTGAAAGTTCCATCCGTACATACACCATTGATATCCACTAGCCCCAATAATCGAACATTACAGTCAAGAAAACATGCTCCTCCAAAGAAGTATAATTTCTCTAGGATGTGGAAAAGCCAAGGCTCATCACAATACTCCCAAGCCTTCTCTAAGCGTATGCCAAACCAAAAGCTTGGGTCCCAAAAGCTTGTTCTATGAGTTATGAGTTTCTACTTATAACAAAGGTGGGGTGACCCTTGAATTTCCCCTTGCAAGTCTTTGACTACCCTCATGAATCTTCAAATTCTTTACAAATAACTCATTACATTACATAATGAATGTTCACATTCCACTAATGACACTTGGAATTTCACTTACAACATATTTACTAATATGTTACATTTTCCACCTGTACCCTTGTGAGAAAAAATAGGCTAGAGACATCCTAACAAGACAAAATACCATGACTCAGAAGTTTGGGGGAAGACAAACTCAGAAACCTCCACTTGATGATTCTTAATGGCATACTATTACCAAGCTTGGTATTGTGCTATGGTGTCCCCAAACTTCTTGATAATGTCTTTGTGACAACAAACTCTTTCCTCAATAGCTTCTGGGTATATGGTCTTGGAATCATTGTCAAACTCGTCATGAAGCATGTGAAACATGGTCTTGACTATGGCACAAACACCAATGTACTTCTGCATTTTTCTATGCTCAGCTCCAAGTCATCACTGCTAGCTTCTCACCTTATCTTCTCCATGTACCTGTCAATGTCTAGATAGACATGGTTCATGTCCTTAGCTATGGTGAGGGAACCATTTGACAGGATCCTGTGATTTCTCACCATGACATCGTAACGTTTATACAACTGTGCATATGAAGCTTTTATGCTACTCACGAACGAGGTGAGTTGCTCATAGTTCTTGATCAACATCTGAATCCTTGCTTTGTCTAGCTTTATCTGTAGCTTCCAAGTGAAGCAGAGATCCCTTGTACCTCATTTTCTATTATTGCACAGGGGTGATGGAATCATGTATGTCCTTGAGAGTTTGGACAACCTTTCTGCTTCGCTGATGGAAAGCATATAGATGTACAATCGCCTTATGCACAGTGACACATTTTTCATAGAGCATGGTGGCCTCAAGAGTTGATACTTCAACAAGTAGCGCTTTCCTGATCTCTGCATAAGCCAGAATGGCATTGGCGATGGTGACTGGATGATTTATGACATTTGAGACTATAACCCTTTCCTTCATAAATGCAAGTGACGTGTGATCATCCAAGAAATTCTTTCTCTATGCCTATACAATCTTTTGTTGCAACTAGTCAAATGATAGAGTGTACACATCCATCATTGGATCATCATCAAGGATAACAACCTCTCCTTCCTCGCTTGTGACTTGTTCTGATACTCAAGGTGGTGGAGACTGAGGGACGACCTCAGGTGCTCTGGGCATGAGTTCGGTATATTGGTCATGTGGCTCCTATCCCAACTTCATGTCTATTACTTCAACCATTTGCTCAATCTATTGAGCAAGCTCTTGATCCTGCATCTGCTCACCCTCTTCTTCATATGTTAGTTGCTCTGACTCCTGAACCTATATGGGCACATTTTTCCCTATCATCGTGCCTTGCCCTTGTTCTTTTTATTGTTTTTTCCTCTCTTCCCTCTCTCTCCTTCTTAGCTCTTGTTCTTCCTTCAATTTCTTCTATATTTCCTGCAAATTCCTTTTTTCTTCATCGAGCCTTTTCTTTTCTCTCTTCATTTTCTCTACTCTCTTTATGCGTTTTTTCCTCTCTGCCTCTACTGCCAAAGATGATTTCTCAGTGAGAGCATCTTCTTTGAACTTGTAGCTTTGCTCAGCCTCTGGGTTCTCAACAATCTTCCTCTTACCCTTCTCCTGCATCGATTCACTACTTATTGTTGTTGTAACTTGTTGTTGCTTCATGCGGTGTTTCTACCTGCATAGCAGCTTTCCATGTTGTGGCTATATTGATCGGCTCACTGATCTTGGAATAGTTGTAACAATACCTCCAAATTTCCTCCTCTTCCCACTGAGCCCTATAGACCCAGGGCTAGGGTGGTGTTCTTCAATTCGTGAAAACAAATACAATGACATGTCCCGCGGATCCATGGATAGTACACCTTCACATAATGGTTCTTTCAAATACCATGGGGATCATACAGATTGAAGTCTTTGGCATCGAAATCAAACTTCACTATCTCTTAGCTTTGACATCTGCATATTTCAAGTTCTTAATTTCATACAATCCAATCCACAAATGAAGAGTAGGCCATGGTGCCTTCTTCCTTCTATGCAACCCTGCTGATAACCCTATGGAGATGTTATATGAGACCTCTTGCATGACCAACTTGTCTGTGGCATACCTTGGTAGAACATGCAGAGGCTTCTCTCCGCAAAACATCTTGATGAAGGTGCCATCGGGTGAGGTATACCAATCTACAATGTTAATTATTTCCTCCATCACTTCTTGGGACATGCAAGGTGGATCCTGCTGAAATATAAACTTATACACCCAGATAATGAAATGGTCAGTCAGCCTCACCATAACCCCTTGGTAGCTACAATCAGAAAGAAACTTGGAATAAATGTTGATGACAGTCTCTATCGGTGTCCATGTCCAAGCCATGCCAGGAAACTGATGATGGGAACATATTGCATCAAGTGAATACGCAAACATGTAGAGCATCACTTGCTCATCCTTGGGTAGATTTCGAAAAGGTCTTCGTGCTCTCTTAACCATACAATTAGTATGAAAATATGATCAAGAGTCGGTAGGCCTTTATAAGTGACTTAGTCTTGTAAACATGATTGGGTGTCAATCTAAACTTCAACAACTCTTTCACCCAACACTTTATAATGTCTCTGGTGTTCACATAGTTTTGGTTGGCATAGAAAAGTGCATCCATGTGGTTCACCAGTTAAGGTAAGTGATACATCTTATGATAGTTCTCCATCCTAAAGGCAGAAATATATGTCCCACTAACACTTCCCAATGTCATAGTTTCTATATCTGTATGTGAGACAATCCAGTGGATGATGTTCGCACATGGGGAGGCGGGGTACTTGCATACAACCTTACGCAAGCCTATCCAGTGGACATTGACATACACATGTCGATCACCTAGATCTTCCTTGAAGTCCACTGAAAAGATATCCTTGATTTTTTTCCATGTTAACTTCATGCCCTTCTCAATGAAAAGTTGAGTGTCTGTACAAACTGGAAAATTCACTGACACCTAATCAACTACTTCCCCAATGCTACTCTTGATAGTATCCTTTTATGCAGCTCTCTTGGAAGCCATGTTTCCTATAAATGTTGGAGAGTTGCTCAACAACTGTTATAACTTGAAACCAAAAGAAATTCAAGAATAGACCAAACAAAAAATTGGGCAACTACTGGGAATAATTGCATGATATTGTCTCTTAGAGGTGACTGAATGCAAGCTCTAACTTCACATTTCACAGTCCCAGCTATGAGTGGCGAGGTCATGCTGACTGGAACTATGCAATGCGCAGTTCAGTCTAGCTTAGGTTGGATGGGACTGTGCATTGCGTAATCCTAGTGGCCAAGGCTCAGGATTGGCTCTTGGAACTGCGAAGTGTGAAACTGGAGCCAGGCCTTGGAGGCATTTTTTCAATTCCTAGAGCCAAGGTAGAGCCTTGAGATCGCGAAATGTGTAGTGCATGCTAGGGAGGATTAAGATTTGGATCAAGGAGTCCAAAATCTTCCCAATGGGAGCATGAAAAAGAGCATATCTAAAGGTGGAAGTGATGGTGGGTGTGGAGTTGAGTGAATGATTATGCATGCAAATAAAATGAGTGCAAGAATCAATCAAACTTAAGAACAATGAAGCATGTGGAAGGAGTCACTGCAATGACGACCGTTATTTCAAAAACTAGGTGATGCATGCAACACTTGAGAAAGGAAATGTAAAACTTAAAAAAACAATTATACAAGCTAAAACAAATCAAAACGCCAGTGGTCGTTCAATAAAATAGTTAAAACAACACCCTCACAAACCAAACAAACAAAAGCGACAGAAAAAGAAGCAAAATAATAGAAAAGAAAGGCTTACCAAGAAAAGCAACAACAATCACACGACAGGTTGCTAGATCTCCTACGGAATGCTAGAGCTCCAAGATCGAATGTGAAAATGAGCTTTGGTAGCATCCATTAAATGGATTTGGTTGATTTAGGGTTTATGAGGGGAAGACAAAAAATCTAGGAAAAAGCGACACTTGGTGGAAGTTTCCAAAATAACTTAGGTGCCTCCTCTAGGTTACTAAAAATAGATCCCTATCTTCTAGGGATGCTTTTTTGCTTTTTTTCCTTTTTGGGAAAAAACTGCCATCCATTGCATGGAAAGATTGTGTGGTTACGAGGAGAACTTGACAACTCACTGGCTCATGCATTGGGTAGTTGCAAAGGGAAAATCTTATGTGCAATTTCTGGGTTGAGCAACCATGGTTGCCTCTCATGCTCTGCAAAGTTTCCCAGCTGAAGGTTGGATGTCGATTGGCTCTATGCAATTATGGAGTTGAAGGCTCACTGTTGGCTTGGACTCCACAATTCGCGAGAGCAAGGATGGTTTCCCTCAAGGATTGCACAATTCACTAAGGTAAGCCTGGAACTAGGTTGAAACCAAGTCAGGAGATCGGCTTGTGGATTAGATAGTAAACCAAGTAAGAAAACACAAGTCAAAATGCAAAATATAAAGCTCAATCAAAGCACAAGTACCTCGGTCAGTGCGAGATAAGCTATTTTTGTTTACGAGGGAGGCTCCAAAATGAAGCATAAGAAAAATTTTGGAGGGTGGTTGTAGCCGCTACATCACCCCAAACCCACAAAGAAAACCCCTATCAACGTAAATAATAAAAAATCAGTGTTTAAAAATAATTATAAAGAGAGTTTTTTTAATTATTATTATAATTATGTTAAAATATAATATATCATACTTCAATAATATATTGTTCAAAAATTACTTTTAGAGAGCTTGAGTCAAACAAAACATCAATATTTTGTCTTTTTGATCTGTATCTTTTATGGAAGAGTTTGGTCATCGAAACCCATATCCACTAGGATGGGTAAATAAGGATGTAGAGCTGCAAAATTAGATTTGCTACCAGTGTTGATTTTATTGATGAAGTAGAACCATATGTGGTTCCCCTTGATGTATGTGGAGTCATGTTTGGGAGTCCCTACATGTACATGTGATATACAATATTCATACATAGAACCAACCAGTACCAGCTCTTCAAGGATGGAAATTCGTTCATCATCAACGTGCACAAAAACAAGTCAAAAAATTTGCTGGTAAGTGCTAACCAAGCCAAGAAATTGATCAGTTCCAGAAAGAAGTTTGTTTTATTTTTTTTAAGAGAAAACTAGTCTCTAGATTAGTCAGTAAGAAGCAAGGCATACATGGAGGGGTGTAATAAGAAACATAAACAAAAATTGGAGGAGTTGTTGCAAACATACAGGGATGTGTTATGAGAGCCTAAATGGTTACCACCTAAGAGGGAAGTGGACTACAAAATCCAGTTATTTCCAAATTCCCCATTGCCAAACATTGGCTAATACAGTTAGTCTATTATAGAAGCAAGTGAGGTGAAGAGATAGTTGCAGAAGCTACTGGAACAAGGTGTCATTCGATGGAGTACATCACCATGTGGGTCACCCATCATAATTATGCCAAAAAAGGATGAGACTTGGGCAGATGTGTATAGATTATGGGACGTTGAAGAAAATCACACTCAAGAACAGATACCCCTACCCAGGATAGATGATTTGTTGCACCAGTTGTAGCAAGCAAAGTACTTCACCGAGTTGGACTTAAAGTCTAAATATCACCAGGTTCAATTCAAAGAATAAGGTACATGAAAGATCACCTTCAAAACTAGGCAAGGTTTGTATTAGTGGTTAATCATGCCATTTGGCCTATGTAATGCACCAAATATGTTTATGAGATTAATGAATGATATATTTTTTCCTTTTCTAGATTCATTTGTTAGTGTCTATTTGGATGATATACTGAAATACATTGGCCAATACAGTTAGTCTATTATAGAAGCAAGTGAAGTGAAGATATAGTTGTAGCAGCTATTGGAACAAGGTGTCATTTGACCGAGTACATCACCATGTGGGTCACCTATCATAATTGTGCCAAACAAGGATGAGACTTGGGTAGATGTGTATAGATTATGGGGCATTGAAGAAAATCACACTCAAGAATAGATACCCCATACCCAGGATAGATGATTTATTGTACCAGTTGTAGCAAGAAAAGTACTTCACCAAGTTGGACTTAAAGTCTAGATATCACCAAGTTCATCTCACATTTGACACAGGTGTTGGAGACATTAAAGAAGCACTAGCTGCTAGAAAATCTCAACACGTGTGAGTTTGAACAATAGTCTTTGGTGTATTTGCACTATGTGATATGTGGAGGAGATTTCAATATAGATCCTACCAATATGGAGGCCATCATGAAATGGCTAGTGCCTACTAATGTTTCTAAGGTCAAAAGTTTCATTAGGGTAGCAGAGAACTTGAGGAAGTTCATAGCCTCATTTTCAATGGTAGTATCACTGCACCATGCCATAAAAACAATTGGAAAGAGTTTCTAATGTGGAAAAGGTCAATAGACAACTTTTGTGGAGCTAAAGAAGAAAATCAGTCAAGAACCAGTTCTAGAATTACCATACTTGCAGTAGCCCTTTTCAGTGGAGACAAATGCGAGTGGGTATGTTATGGGAGTGGTCTTGATGCAAGGAGGAAGGCCTGTATGCTACCATTTTGAAGTATTCCATGGAGCATTTCTTAAATACCCTACCTATGACAAGGAGCTCTATTCCCTGGTGCATGTTTTGAAGAAGTGGAAGCACTATCTGATGTGAATAACGATAGTAATCCACACAGATCACTAGTCACTACAATACTTGTATGCCCAGAGTAAGCTACAATAGACTAAGAATTACAAGTGGATAGGGTTTCTATAGCAGTTTCATTTGGTGATCAAGTACAAGAAGGGCAACACAAACAAGTTAACCGAGATTCTTTTAAGGTCACCCTCACCAAATATTGTGGCTTTGAGAAATTGTATGCACATTACACATGGATCTAATGAGGATCAAAGTAATTTCGATAAGGATCAGATCACATTTTCTCCTCAACAATTTCATTTTCATCCCTCTCTCAACTACATTCACTAATACACAAATTACATAACACTCTGTCCACACTGCAACATCATACTTCTGCTCTTGACCCTCTACTCTCAACATCATACATTCAGCACTTGGCCCCTTCTATTCCACAAGATTTCTCAGCCTCTCACACAACAAATATTGAACACTCAACCTCTTCTGCTTATGCTCTAGCACTTTTGACCTCTTTCCTCTGAATAGGCACTCTCAACCTCTTCTTTGCAGCACAAGATCATTTGGCCTCACACAACATACATTTGTCACTTGACCTCTACTACTTATTCTAGCACTTTTATCCTCTTTCCTTTGCATAGGCGCTCCTCGACTCTTCTTTGCAGCACAAGCACGATTGGCCTCTCCTTAGTAGTGCACTCATGCAAAAAATTCCCCAGGCAACTCATTGGTAACAATGTTGCTTCCCCCCACATTGCTCAACTGCAATCCTATGTGATGTCTTTGTCAGCCATCATTTCTCCATTAATGCTTCTCGAGTGTAGTTCTTCACTTATCACTCCTTACGACTCTTGCGTCTAATACATAGGCACTGCAGCCTCATTAATGACTAAGAATGGGATTTGTTCTCCCACTCATTGTTGTTTCATTACAATTAATGCAAGGAATGTCTACCTAGGTGTCTTTCAACCTACCAAGAATTAAATCACATTCAGACTGTAGACTCAACAAGATCTTTCATTACATTCAGCTTATACCGATGGTATGGCTCTTTACCGCCTAAGACATACTTCTGAATTGTCTTCCAAAGACTAACACATAACTCAGGCATTCATCTCCTTCATGTAATCAAATATTTTGATTTGAGGATATGTTCTTCATTTAATCCCTTGTAGCATGCATGCAATATTAGGGATTGCTTGTCTAAACTCATGATAGACTCCATTATTTCATCCTATAAAATTGTGGTCCTATTTGGCTTAACTCAGCAATTTTTGCAGTCACCATTACTCCTACAACACTAGCCTTACTATGCACATTTACTTAGTTGCACCAGCCTTGCTTATTACTACTATGGCCATGGATAATCTGGAAAATAATGCTCTCGAGTTGTCATCTCATAAACAAGATCTTCTACACCCAACCATCTTTTCAATTGATTCCTTGTAGTGTGCAAGAATGCTCAAGCATGATTGTTCTTGAGTTAACTGTTGCTTTTGCAAATCATGGTACTCTCCATCTCTATCTCCTGCCTATGACAATTTCCATTTACTCCATTAAACCATCTGTGCATTGATGGTCCTCTCTATTCTCCGAGCCATGATGTTTTGCAATTTCCATTATTCTATCGCTCAACCCTTATTTAAATTTTTTAGTTGCTGACTCATTCATATTTCATACACCTTTTTGCTGCAATTTTGGAGCCCCACATATCATAATGTTTATTACGGTGATGTTACAAAATCGAAAGCTTTCGAAATTTTTATCCTACCGTTTAGCCCCTTTTTATTAGCCTCTTATTGTTTTTCACCATAGGAACGGGTCCTATGACTGGTGGATTCATACACCTCTATATTTTAGTTTTGAAGCCCTGCATATTGTAGCTTTATTAAGGCAAGACATTACAAAATCGTGAGATTTCGATATTGGCCTTTAACTCCTTTCACTTCACCCCGTATCACATTTCCACCATAGGACCGGTTGTTCTGACCAACAACATAGAATTTACGTGTCAAGCCCTTTAGGATCCTACCATGGACCTATCTCTTTGTGATTTTTCTTTATGCCCTTGGTTCTTGGGCTCCACCAACAAGTGCCACCAACATTGGAACTCCCTGGGATCAAAACTTTCTTCAAATTACAATTATAGAGGAGTTACAAAATTTCAACCTTTGAAATACTTCTCACGTGGCATCACTATAAAAATTAGGTGCTAAGATCTTCATGATGCCCTTGGTTCTTTGGGCTCCATGACCAAGTGTCAATCAACAGCAGAGCTCCCTGGTATTAGAAATTTCTTCAAAATGCAATTATGAAGGAGTTATGAGTCTCCAACCTCTGATATACCTAGGGTGACATCATGCTCGTATCATCATCTCCAAGCAGCATTTCCTTAGTGGTGATAGGCTTCACTGGGATTTTCCCCATTAGGCCACTCAATAATGTTGAATTTGATTTCCATGTGTCCTCCATATATCCACGTCATGCTGATGTCATTTTCCACCATCAACTCCTAAGGACCAATCAACGGATGCCATGTGTCCTAACCGAGGAGAGAGAAAGGGTCCTTTAGTCCTTTGTTTTGAAAACTATTCCCTTTGTAAACTTGATCCCTGCAACCCTTGCCAATTTTAAAAAGTATTCATTAACAATTAGTTATGAATTCCTAAAATTTTGAACTTTCAACGTTTCGAACCTCTGAGGTTCTGATATTCTAGCTTACTTCCGATATTCAGCCCTTCTAATGTCCCGAGCCTCAGACCCTCTGAAATTTGGCCTACTTACGATTTATTGAGACTCCAATATTCTGACCTTTCGACACCTTGAGGTCCTAAGGTTCTAAAAATTTCAGTGCTTCCCTCGTTTTGAGGTCCAAAAATTTGTCTTGCTTCTCTGGATCTGAAACTCATCCTACTCCTAAGGACTTTAAGATCCTTACTTCAACTATCAATAACTTTTTCTCTCGAGATCCATTTATGGACTTCCACATACCATTGGAAATATTTTTCTAAGCACTAACAAACCATGCTATCTACAAAAGTATATAAGTTGATCTCTTGAGTGAGAATCTCATCCAAAGTCTGGGGCTCATAACCATCATTTTATGGCTTCTCCAATAAGTTTGCTACTATGATGATTCTCTACCACAGGCTCCAACAACCATAGGACTCCCCCTAAGATTGACACAACAAGCATATCAATTCTAGCATCTGGTCCCATCACAACTAGCCTAGTGGAGATCAATTTTGTGTTTCCTAATCATCATGCTATCACATAGATCCTTGCTAATTTGGTTGACATCAATGCCAACATACTTGCTAACTATTAGGAAACTCCAACTCCCCAACTTGATCTCCTATCATGATTGTTGAAATCAAATGACAACACACTTACTACCACTAGCCAGACATGCAATGCCAACTATCCAGTAATCTCCCCCCTTGGCATTGATGGCAACACATATTCACTTCTCCACATTGATGACCAATCCTCATGATTCTTCCACACATCTCCTTGCATGAGCCACCAATGGATTTCTTTCCTTTGTTTGGGCCATCACAACTTGTTCCCCAATAATATTATCTTCCCGTTTCAAATCAATGGAAAATGGGTTCCAAGCTACTTCTTCTTCCCCATGCAATCATTGACTGTTAATGACAAGGGTCTATCTACTATCATGCATTCTACTTTGCATGATTCTCTTCAAGGGTTAATAGTAGTTGCTACTCTATATACTAGACCTTTGTGATATGCTCCCCCTGAACATATACTTCCTCCATACCAATAAATCCCCAGTTTTGGAGAGCTTATGGTTATCAACTAAATACTCTCTCTGCCAATGCATCTTTTGTACCAATTAAAAAGAAATTGATACCAATAAAAAATTTTGATGGTATTTTTGTTGCTGCAATTACCACCCATTAGTGTTGCATTGATCTTGATATTCACTGCTATTTTTGCTTCCAAGACTGCACTTACTTCTCTTGAGCATCTTCATTAACCAACTCTGCTCCTCTTGATATCATGTTACTCCAAATGTGGATCATTTCTTAAATCATACCAATTGCAACAAAAAGGATGATACAAATTGGATACTCTACCAGGAAAACGCTAATATTTCCTTCTAGAAAGAAATGCCCATTTGCACAAAAGGTTGCTCCATATGAACCTAGACCACCAATTGACATAGTGATATCAATTGAAAGCCAGGGGACATTGAAATATTATACCCAATGCGCTTTATAAACACAAGGCTACTAGGAAAAATCATATTCACAATCTTAAATGAAATAAGGGTGTTTCACCCAAGATGCAAACCTTTCATTTGCTATGCAATCTTTCTTCCCGAGGCATACAATTATTTCCTATTATTGTTATCAAAGAAACTCCCCCTGAGCTAATTCTCTCTAATCTCCTTCATCTTCTTAACGCGGGGGCTGATCATGTGGACCTGACTTAACTATAGGCCTCTTCAATCCACACTTCTGCAGCAGCTCATCTTCTTTTCACAACATAAAATGTTGTTATGTACTCCCCCTGAAACCATGTTGGCTACACTCTCCTCTCCCTTTCAATGTTGATACATTTGAAATAAACAAATACACTACTGTAATTAGTAAGGGGCTTAGTCATACCTTCAATATTCAAATGCATCTCACTTTTATGAGATTTTATGCCCACGTCTGACTTATTTGGCCTCACTTTAGGCCATTCTCTTGTTTTAATGAAGAGAAACATAGAATCTATTCCCATTGAGCAGATAATCCTTCTTCTTCTTACAAACCTTCTTTGGTCGAGCATTGACAGAGGAATTACTATCTAGCTTCTTCTTTTCCCATGTTTGGGATTTCTCTACGCTAAATATGGCTAGAGAAAACTTCTCCTTCAATTCATCTTTCTTAACTCAATTTTTCTTGCTACCTTTTTTTGCTCACAAAGGGGTTCGCTACAAGAGTAATAGGATCATTCTTCTTGCTTTTCTTCTGATTTCTTCCTCATATTTTCGCGTTTCTCTTTTGAAATTGAGCACTGAAGAAAAACTTGTATTCCTATGCTCCACTATTTCTTCTCATCCTCAATGGAAAACTTGCTTCATTTTGCTGCATCATATGAGAAGTGAGATTTATTCTGTTATATCCACAACGTGCTACCTCATTCCCAAAGTTTCCATAATTGTAGCATTCGATATGGCTTAAAAATGTGGCAGAGAAGTTACTATTCTTTACAGCACTCTCGTCAAGCCTTATATTATTCTCAAAATGCCTTCTCATAGCCTCTTTATTCATTCTTAGGTTGATACTACCCAACACATCTCATTTTCTTCCATCTCATCTATAGTCTATGGTCTTATGTCCAAAATTATTGCAAGAAAAACAATAACCATGAAAAGGATTTTGATGATGGAAGTTACATTTTATTTGAAGCTTTTTTCCTTGAGGAAGAAAGGACTTCTTTTGGTTCTTTAATTTCCTTCCATAGCAGTTTGCATTACTTCCTTGTACTCTTTCTAGTTGTTTCTTAGCTCCCTTCTACCACTCTCCTTGTTGTTGCTTCTTACCATTATGTTGTTTCCTTTTCTTTTCTTGTTGTTGATGTTATCCAAAAGTTTATTTTCCTTTGTTATTGTTGGAACATCCAACTACTTTTACATGGGTGGTCAACCCTTCAACCTTTTCCTTCTTGCAGCTTGGTTCTTCTTCAAAACCCAACCAGCCTTGATGAGCAGGGGTCTGTTCTTAACGAGCAACTCATTCAAAGCCTTTATGCTCTTCTTAAGCTTCTGGTATTGAGAAAAATATTTATTTCACTTTTCTAAGTCATGTCTCAATGAGACTACTTCCACTTGTAGTCTCTCAGAGTGAGCTTCTCTTTCATCTAGCTAAATGGTTAGCCTCCCATTCAATCTGCTAGCCTATTCTTGTTAAGGATTTAGATCAACTATTGTTTTTCTCAACTTCTCATTCTCAAGCTCATAATCGTCTAACCATTCATTTTTCTTTAGATTTTCTTGTGATATATCCTTGATCTCTTTTAGAGAAGAGATCAACTTCTTCATAAAATAGATCCTTTCATCTAGATCCTTTTCTTCACTATCAGAGGTGCTGGATGAGCCATCAAAGAGATATAAATCCATCTATGAATCCATAGAATCTTCCATAGGTTTGAGGATTATTCCATTATCATCACTTCCAGTGATACCACTATTCTATTTATAGGATATATTCTCTTCTTCTTTAGAAGATCCCTCATTTTCTATTGCTACTAAAGTAGCTCTATCTCAATTACTACTACTATATGCATGGATATCTCTATCCTTAAGTGATTCACATAAACATCCAGATAATGAATAACCTATTTCTTTACATTTATCACAAAGAAATGGCTTACCTCCTTAGCAACATGGCCTCTCATTTGATTCTTCATCATCATCAACTTGAGAGTGATGGGCAACAGATTCCTTATTGGAAGAAGGATCTTCAATATTTTGAGCATCTTTCCTTTGAGATGTCTTTGTCTTTTTCTTCCTTCTATTCTTCTTGTTATTAGAAGATTTCATATATTCAGGTTCACTTCTTGAGAAACAAGGTCCATTGATCTCCTCTACTGCTACATAAATTTCTCTGCCATATAGACATCGCAATATGTCCCGCACTTCCTTTACTGACTTACAATGCCTCACTTTATCAACATCTAGCTTAGATAACCCTCCCATGATGATTTCCTTGGATTTTGTATTAAAATCATTACTCTTTCCATATGTCATAGACAACCAAATGTCTTCATAATTACCATTAAGTAGGCTTCCATTCTAATCCTCTAGAGCTCATAGACTGATCCATTTAAAAATGGAACTCATTCTGCTGTTAGCCAAACTTTATTAGCCATTGTTTCCTTTTGATCTACCATCTAGATATTAAGTTATTCATGAACGAACCAAGGCTTTGATACCAATTGTTGGAAACAATGTTAATACTGAGAGGGGGGGTGAATCAGTAACAAGGCTAATTTAAAATTTTATGTAAAGTTTCCTTCACTCATTCAAACTTGGCATCCACTAAATGAGATTAACCATTAACAAAATATAATAACAACCATATTAATCAACACAAGCATACAAATCATGAGTAGCACAGATATGAAATACAGGTTTTACATGGAAACCCTTTTGGGAAGAAACCACCAAAGCTTGTTGTTGTTATTGATGTAAAAATGAAGTACCTACTCTATTACATCAATATGTTTGTGAGACACCACTCACATGAAGCATTAACTCCCTTTGATTGTTTGCTAGCACCCACTATCAGGAACCACCAACTTCCTCCTTTTGCAGACACTTGATTAACCTACCATAAGCACCATCTGAAGCACCAACTTCATGGATTTGTTGCAAACACAAACTTCCAGTTCCTTGGATTTATGAAACCACCAACTTACAGAAGGAACCAACTCCCAAGCCTTCTAAAACAACCGCTAGAGATGGAAGCACCAACTACCTACATGCAAGCTCCAACCCACACTCAAAAGAAAACTTACTGCTCACTGTAATTGGAAACCTCTCTGCTTGTTTTCATCTCATTGTTGTTCTCTTCCCTTTTCCCACACAACATTCAATGTCCTTTGCTCACTCTACAACAACCCACTATTTTACTCAACAATAATCATTTATACACATCCCACGTAGCCCTCTATCCACACTACAACATCATACTTTTGCTCTCATCCCTCTACTCTCAACAACCTACATTCAACACTTAGCCCCTTCTATTCCACAGGCTTGCTCATCCTTTCACAAAAGATACATCTAGCATTAAAACCCTTCTAATAGTCACTCTCAGCCTCTTCTTTGTAGCACAGGCTCACTCAGCCTCACACAATATACATTCAACACTCGCCCCCTTCTACTTCTACTCTAGAACTTTTGGCTTCTTATCTTTGCATTGGCACTCTCAACCTCTTCTTTGCAGCATATGCATGCTTGGCCTCTACTTAACAGTGCACTCATGCCCAAAGTTCTACCCACATCTCACTAGAAATAATTTTTCTTCCCTCGAGATGACTTTACTACAATCCTAGGTTTTGTTTCACTAAAACATAGCAATCAATGTTGTCTACATTAGCTATCATTTCACCATTCATGCTTCCCGATTGTATTTTTTCACTTAGCACTGCACTCCTTCCTGTTGTTTTGTTTGATACATAGGCACTGTAGCACACATACCTCAGGCATGAATCTTCTTTGTGTAATAAAATCCTTTGATTTGAAGCTCTTTTCTTCATTTAATCCCCTATTGTGTGCATGAAAGATCAGGGATGGCTTCTCTCAACTCATGATAGACTCCATTATTTCATCTTGTGCAACCGTGGTCCTATCTATCTTGACTCAACAGTCTCTACCATCACCATTACTCTTGCGACACCAACCTTACTATGCACATTTATTTAGTTGCACCATCCTTGCTTATTCCTACTATGACGATGGCTAATCTGGTACACAATGCTCATGATTTGTCATCTCATCAATAAGCTCTTCTACACCCAACTATGATTTCAATTGATTCCTTGTAGTGTGGAAGAATTATCAAGGATGGTTGATCTGGAGTCAACTTCTACTTCTGCAAATCATGGTCATCTCTATTGCTATCTCCTACCTATGATAGTCACCATTGACTTCATTAAGGAATTTGTGCAATCGTGGTTCTCTTTGTTCTTCGAGCCAGGATTTTCTACAGTTTCCATTATTCTAATGATCAACTCTTCTTTAACTTTCTTAGCTGGTGACTCATTCATCTTTCATACACCTCTATGCTACAATTTTAGAGCCCCATATATCATAACTTTTATTACAGTGTTGTTGCGAAAACACGATTTTTTGAAATTTTGATCTTGGATTTTAGCCCCTTTTGCTTAGCCTCTTATTTTCTTTCACCATAGGACTGGGTGCTATGATTGGCAACTTCATACAACTCTATATTGGAATTTCGGAGCCCCACATATCGTAATTTTATTAAGGAAGGACACTACGAAATCATATGATTCTGACATTGGCCTTTATTCCCTTTTTCTTCACCCCTTATTGCATTTCCAGCATAGGAATGGGTGCTATGGTCGGCAGCATAGAACTTAGGTGCTAAGCCCTTGAGGATCCTACCGAGGCCCTATCTCCTTATGAGATTACTCTATGCCCTTGGTTATTTGGGCTCCATGAGCAAGCACCAACAACATCAGAGCTCCCTAATATCAGAACTTTCTTCAAATTAAAATTATAGAGGAGTTACAAAATTCTAACCTCCTAAATACTTCCCACGTGGTGTGACCATAGCACTTAGGTGCTAAGATCTTCAGTATGCCCTTATTTCAGTCCCATGACCAAGAGCCAATCAACATCAAAGCTCCCTGGTATCAAAACTTTCTTCAAAATGCAATTACAAAGGAGTTACAAAATCTTCGACCTTAGATATACCTAGGGTGACATCATGCTCATGTCATCATCTCCACATGGCCTCTCTTTAGTGGTGATACATGTCACAAGGAGTTTCCCCATTAGGCCACTCATTCAAGCTGAATATACTACCACATGTCCTTATAACCACGTCATGTTGATGTGATCTACCACTATCAGCTCCTAAGGGCCAACCAACGACTACCATGTGTCCTGTCCAAGGAGAGAGAAAGGGTCCCTCGGTCCCTGGTTTTGCAAATGATTTCCTTTGGAAACTATGCTCCCCATAACCCTCAATGATTTTAAAAAGGATTCATTAAAAATAACTTAGGAAAAACTAAAACTGTGAAGTTTCAAAGTTTCGAACCTCTAAGTTTCTGATATTCTAGCCTGGTTCCGATATTCACCCTTTCCAATGTCCCAAGCCTCCAACCCTCTGAAATTTAGGGTTTGAAATTCAGCCTAATTTTGATTGGCTAATACTCCAATATTCTGACCTTCTAAAGTCTCGAGGTCCTGATGTTTTGAAATTTTGGGTGCTTCCCTAGTTCCGAGGTCTCAAAATTTGGCCTACTTCCTTGGTTCCGAAATTTGGCCTACTCCTAAGGACTTCAAGATCCTTACTTCGGCTATCAATAGATTTTGGTCTCGAGATCCATTTATGGAATTCTACATACCGTCAAAAATCTTCTTTAGAGCACTAACAGGCGGTGCTATCTCTAAGAGTATCTGAGTTGATCTCTTGAGGCAGAATCTCCTCCAAAATTTGGGAATCCCAACCATCGTAACCATCATTTTATGGCTTCTCCAATAAGTCTGCTACTATAATGATTCTCTACCAGAGACTACAAAATCAATAGGACTCCCATTGAGCTTGACATGGCAAGGATATCAATGCTATAATTTTCTACCATCACAACTAGCCTAATGTATAACAATATTGTCTTGCTTAATCATCATGTTAGCACATACATTCATGCTATCTGGTTGACATCAATGCCAACACACTTGCTAATTGTTAGGCAATGCCAACTGCCCAACTTGATATCCCAACATGATTGTTGACATCAACTCCAACACACTTACTACCACTAGCCGGATAGATAATTCCAACTATCCAATTAGTAGGCCTGCTGAAGCCAAAAGTAACTAAAATACCTAGTGGAGGAAAAATAAACTAAAGTACCTCGTAAAGGTAAAAGAAATAATATGACTTGGTGAAAGTAGAAGTTGGTAAAAAAAATTATGAAGAATACATTAACCACCTAATCCTAAAGTTTATTTAGACAATTAGATAATTAGTTTTTAAAGATAAATCAAGTTTTTCTGGAATATATTAGTTGTAAAATAATAAAATGAATTCTAAATATATTGTATTTCCTAGGTGATAAGTAGGCCTTGTCACAAGCTTGACATGGTGATTATGCTTGATTTGCAGATGAAAGAGACACGTCATGTTGAGATAAGGCTGGAGGTTAAATATATGCTATGTCTCTCCCCCCCTATGTAAGAATTTTGTTTTATTAATAAAAAATGTGTGTCTGAGGACACTTGTGGAAATGCTATCATGGTATAGAGCCATGGTAAAGGGAATTAGTGTAAAGAGAGAATCATGATGAGATGATGGCCATGGATATTTGGAAACAAATATTTGAAAGTTGGGGATGATCTCATCATTATGAGAATGATAATATACAAGGAGGTACTCTATTTCAAGGAAATCACTTTCAATTCTAAATATTGATCCAAATATAAAATTGTTTAAAAATTCTTAAAATATATTTATATTGTTTAAAAAAAATCATCATTGTAAAATTGTTCAAAATATAAGAATTAGTTTTTTATAATCGAAAATGTGAAGTTTATTTAAGCAAAAATAAATAAATAAAAGAGGAGAGGAGCTTTCGATGTTCTTAGAAACTTGTAATGAATAAAGTTATATATGTGAGATTGATTTTCTTCAAAGGGACGCTCTAGTTATTGTATGATAGTCCATATTTAACTCTAGCAGTTTCAAACATTTGCGATCGGCCTGACATTGGTGCAAGTGTGTATTTTTGTCAAGGGATCTTATTTTAATTTCATTGTCATTATGGAAAAGCATAATGAGATTATTGGCTAGATCTTTGGGCTTTGTAACTTAATGATATGAAGGCTTTCCCTTGTTGTAAATATCGATGGCAAAGCCTCTAATCCATACATACTCAGTGTTGTATCTTTGTAGATAGTTCTAGGCTGGTGAACTATGCCAAAGCATCTAAGTAAGGGTTTTAATTGAGTTGGATGACCAATGTACTAAACCTTTAACACTAGTAAAATCCAAATCTTTTTGAGAAGTTTCAAAGGGTTGATTTTCAATCATAACAATATAAAACTTTAATTGATTTTCAAAGTAGAAAATGAGAAGATATTTAATAATCAAGCATCCATATTTAATACTTAATTAAATAGAGTTGATGTGCATAGAAAAATTATACAGGGAAACATAATATGTTCAAGAGATGACAAAAAACAACAATTTAAAGATGCAAAGGAACTAATTTAAACAAAATGTTCAATTAGTTAATCTCCATAAGGATGATTACTTTGCAATGGGCATTCATCTAAGTTAATACTTAACTTAGCCTTACCCTAACTCTTATGTTACCTTTAATATGTGATGAAAAATATAAATGAATAAACTAGAAAAACTCACATGAACATGGAAGTTGTTAAGAATGAAGTGAGAATCCTTTTATTTATATCTTCAAAAATATTTCGAAGTAGCACAATAGTGTCACTAGATCATCACAAGGGTTTAACCCTTATTTCTTAGAATTACAAAATACTTATAGAGTGTAATTCAAAAATATGTAAATCTAATAAAATTCATTACAAAATACAATATTATCCAAAACTGATTTAGATATTTTACAAAAATAGAACACAAAAATAGATTTTTTGAACTAATTTTGACTAATCATCACACTATTAGAGGGTGTTGTTTGATGAATGTCGCTTTAAATTGATTCCATGATTTAAGTTCCTGTTAACTTTCTTAAGTTGCTTCTTTCACTACAACTGTTTCTAAAATTATGCATTCTGCTCCTTTTTCCCTGTAACTACTTCTGAGAAATTCACCTTTCTTATTCAATAAGCTCAAGGAATTTATCCCATTCCTCTTCACTCGGGCATGAAAACTTAATAATTTTTTTGTAATTTTCATCCACTTCAGTATATTTCTCATATTGGGTATATTTAAGAAGATGTGGTGAATCTCATGTTCAAAAAATAAATCTTTTTGCAAACCTTCTAAGAAAGATTTACAAGTGATCATTCCTTTTACCTTGGAAAATTTGGAATTATCATTTTCTATCTTGTACAATATTTCCTGGTAACTTTCTTATGAAATGAGGCGATTATTTTGATATGTCAAAGGACAAATACCTCTGCTAAGAAAAATATAGATCATTTTATGGAATTTATTTATTTGAACTTTCATAGTTTGGCACTTGTTCTCCAACTGTAACATGAGGTTTCTCTTTTTCAAAACTCTTCTGATTGCAACAACTACTTTAGTTTTGTCCTTGATCCCTAAGTCTTCCATCTCTTGTTTAGTTTTGGATTTTAAGAATTTTATAATTTTGTTGGCATCTGTAGGCTTGTGTTCAAATTCCTCTTTGATCTATGTTATACCTTCATTTTCTTTGTTAAAAGGTTGTTCTTGTTTAAACATAATTTCTATGGAGGTCCATGATGATGAAAAATTCGAATTAATATCTACCTATATTTTCTATCTCGATGCTATCAAAGCCAGAGCAACATCTGACTCGTTCATATATTTCTCTAATTGTTTAGTTAATCTGAAGGTTTTTGTACTTCTGTAAGGTATGCATTATCAGCCTTGATTTTATTTTCTTGGGCCTTCTCCAACCAAGCTCTTAGATTTTTGATTTCCATGTCCTTCAATGATAGATATCCTATAGCTTTTAGCAATTGTTCTGCTAGATTCTAACTAGTAGACTCTATCTACGTTGTTGATATTGTTGTTGCAATAGATGTCCTTACGCAAGTATTGATTTGAAGTTCTTTTTATTTAATTAATTTCTCCATTTTTGCCTCCATCTTCTGAATCTATACATTTTGTCCCACAATCATACCAATCATATTTTCCTTTTCATTCTTTAGTTGTCCCAATTCATGCGCTTGAGGATGTTTAATTGTTGGTAATTTTAGTTGTTTCCTTAGTGCCTAGATGTCCGCATTTCTACTTTTAGTTATTTCTTTAGTTGATTTTACATCTTTATGATTCAATCCTAACTTTAAAATTAGATCTTCTAGCCTCTTGATCTTGGTATATTTAGCTAGAGAAAACATAATTTCTAGCTTCAGCTGAGAGTGGATGTTATTTAGAGATGCCTGTAACATGGATGATGCCATGGTTGAACTAGTCAATAATGTATACATCATTTCTCCTACTTGTTTATGGAGATCAATTTGATCTACATGATGTATTTGTTTAGTATCAAATGAAAATAAAAAGCTCTTATAATCATCAACGCTCTTAGGCATAGGGACCTTTGGTTCCAGATTTCTAGGAGGAACTATCCTTTTACACTATCTAAGGCATATAGTAATTAGATCTATGTTGTGGAAGATTGTTTCCAGAACTCTACATACGTTGAAGTTTTTAATGCCTCATTTTTCATCTTCCGCTCTAAAAAAAATTCAAAAATACTTCATTGTCTTGAAGAAGAAGGAGAGAAAGGAGAATCCATAATGGTTTCTTCTGTTTGCTGTAATGAGAATATATGCTCTCTTGAAAGTATGATTGTGGTTGGTTATTTATAATTTTGGACTTTTGGTGACTCTTCAACATTTATAGATTTTCTTCTCTTAAACACTTTGAATGCTTCCTTATGAAACTTTGATCCTGCTCGGGATATGCTTTACCTCAGTATTTTTAATTCCTTTTCTTTAAGTATGGGAGTTTCCAATGTTGTTTGACCGGAAACATCTTCTTAAACTTCTTGCAGTTTTTTCTCTTCACATTCTTATTCGCTAGCATATTGTTTAATATCAGACTTTGAAATGTGCACATATGGTGCAGACTTCTGTCCAACTCTCATTGATGATATTACTCTTAATGAATCATATGACCAACTGAAAGTCAATCTAAACTTTATCTTACTTAACAAATCGTTAACATTTTTTCTGTTGATCTAGTGTTGAATATGAATGGGCCAAACTATACCTGTACTTTAAATTGATATTTCTATTTCCTAGAAACAAAATGAACATCATCCATGTTCATCATCTATTTGATATATTTTAATGCAAAAATTATCATGGGGAGGAAGACCAGCAGTTTGTAAGGTGGAAGCTTGCAACCATAGATTCTAATCTGTAAAAATTCAGGTACAAATACCGGTATCCAACTTTAGACTTCTCACTCAAGTGTAGAATCCTTTCAATCTTTGTGGAAACAATGGGAACTGCATCACTACTTAGCAAATATATTTCCATATACAAAAATTGATTGAAAAAGTCACTGGAAGAGAAATCCTCATTATATTTCTTGACTAATGAAGTCGAATGGATCACTGAGTGTGGTTTTCCTTCGACATCCAATTTATGTAGAGGAAACTTGAAACTTCCTCACTAATGATATAGAAACAAGTAAACCACAATGAACTAGTGCTTGAATGATCCTTCAGCACTGAACTTTAGGAATTGATCATGAATTGCATCTAACACAAATTGACTGTAATTGAACATAATTGAAGGATTTTTACAAGAAGAAAAAACTGATAAGAACCCTAAGATAACCTCATCTACCCACTGATCATTTGGATATCCTAACAGACAATAGACTATGGAAATAACCTACCTAGACATCTCAGGGAACATTGCATAGGGATAAGGTGGGTTTGTCCTAGGTAATTCAAAGTTCTCTAGTAAAAACAACTTAAAAATATGAGCTTCTGATAAATCTCCATAATGGCATTAGTAGAAAAAGGGTTAAGAGAGTACAGAGATTTTATCTGCAAGGCTTTCCAAATCGATTCAGAGGTTATGGAGAGGAGGATTTCATTATTTTGCGCAATTATAGCTCTCTAACTTGGAAGGTATCAGGATCCACACCAATTCATAAATTTTAGAAAGTGATTTGTTTGAGGGAATCATAACTGAGGAAGTAAAGATTCCGAGAAAGAGAATTCATCACTAACATCCTCATACTTGTGGATGCCAAATTTTGAACCTTGTACAAGTCAAATTCACAATTGGTTTTTGTAATCTTGAAGTGGGTGTCTACTAGAGGTAATTCATCTAAATTAATGATAGGAGGAAGGGGATTCTTTTCATATACTTTAGACTTTCCTTTATTGTTGGCCATTTTGGAAAAATAAAAATTACTGAGGATGACTGAGAATTTACCCAAGAAGAGCAATGATTAGTAGCTGCTAGTTGCTAGAATTCACTCGGATAACATTCTAGAGGCTCTAGTTGTAGGTGGAATGGTAAAATAGTTTTGTTTGTAGGGGATAATAACTTTTACCATTGTGATAGTAATGGTTTTTATTGGATTAACCATTAGGGGCACAGTGGATTTAATATATTTGAACATTGGCGGGAGTCTTAAATGTGATAATGGTTGCCTTGCTAGTTTAGCGGAGTAGATAGTCAAAACTAGGAATCATGGGAATAGTGGTTGAGGATTATAAGCAGTTTGCAAGGGGATGATAGTAGTATGTGGGTTGAAGAGGGGGGGGGAGGGGGGGGGCGCCCCGCAATACATTAAGAGTGGAACATTTATCAAAAGCAGAATGGGAAACCATTTTATGCGCCCCCTTCTATAACTATCGAGAATGGGGGGATCCGCAATCATTGTCTATCATTATGGGAAATGCTTGATCATAGTGCCAGAATGCATGAACATAAGTCTTCGGTGGGCAACAGCAAAATCAACATTTAATTACAATATTTAAATTGAAAAACAATTATTAAATTTACGATATAAAAATCTAATGAGCAGTATTCAATGTGCATGCTTATTCTCTAAAATAAAAATATATTATTTTTTTTCTTTTTATTTATATCTTTTTCTCTTCTCTTCTTATTTTTCTCTTTGATTTTTTATTTTTAATTTCTTTTCATATTTTTATTTTTATAGTAAAAGAAATTTGCAACTATTCTAAGGGTAAAAACAACTTACAGTGTTGGCTCCATCTGGGGACTGCTTCCCCCTCTGGGATGAAAATAACCTACAGAAATATGTTCATTCTCCTCGAGCTCTCGAGTCATCTTTGTGAAAAATACACTTGCTCTAGAAATTTAAAGAAAGTTCGGAAATTACAATGATGGTGCTAAAAACACTCAGTACTAGATATAATGTTTGAGATATTTCCCATTGACTCACAATGAGAAATATTCTCCTTTTAGATTTCATGGGATGAATGTATTATTTCCTTTGATTTCTACAACGTTGAAAGATCCTAACCATAGTTTATATGTTGGGTGTGTGTTATATCCTTTCCACAACTAGCCCTAGGCATGGAGCCGGGGGTTAGAGGGGGGTAAACCCTATATTAGGTGGGCGAATCTACCTATGGTTTTGTGCATGGATTTCACACATGGTTTTGGGCATCATGGTTTTTTACCCATGGTATTTTATAGATCTGATCAAGGGAACTACTGTTATGTTCTAATCTAGGGTTAATGGATTGGGGTTTATAGTTGCTTCAATGTGTATATATATGTATTGTGACATTGAAAGGAATGTAATGAAAAATCAATCTTGTAGTCTTAGTTTTGCAATCCAGGGGAAAATCTCTATGTATTTGTTTTATGTTTCTCACCATTCTATATTTTCTATTTTTTAAGAATTCATTTGCGAGTAATTTTTGTACGGGGTTAAAACCTACATTTGGTATCAGAGTTGTTTCAGCTTCAAGGGGACACCTTTGCTGCTGAGAGGTGATCCTCGGGCCTATGGTAGACACTGCTTAGTGGGAGATCTGCAGGATCGATTCTTGCGGTGAAAGAAGATGGTGAGTAGTCGAAAGATAGAGATTGAGAAATTTAATGGTTAGAGTTTTGGGTTGTGAAAACTCAATATGGAGGACTTGTTGGTGGATAAAGATCAGCGAATCATAGTAGATATGGGTACTAAACTAATCACAATGTCAGATGAAGACTGGAAGAAGTTGGATCAGAAGGCAAAGAGCACAATACAGTTGTGTATCTTAGATTCAATATTGTTGAATGTATGAGGGGAAGCTTTGATGAAGGCTTTGTGGGACAAGTTAGCGACTTTGTACCAATTTAAGTCCCTGGTGAATAAACTACTCCCACAGAAAAAGATGTATAACCTGAGAATAAAGGATGGAGACTCATTGACAGAGCATCTAAATGCATTTAATACCGTCATGAGCGAGTTTTTATCTGTTGATATTAAAATTTTATATGAAGATAAGTGCATCAGTTTGTTGTGTTCTCTACCAAATTCGTGGGATATACTGATTGTTTCTATAGGTAGAAATAAAACTACCTTGTAGTTTAATGAAATAGTCTCATCCTTGCTGTCGGATGATATGAGACAGAAAAAATATGGAGGGCCAGAATGGAGATGCCTTGTCTGTATGAGGACAGTCCCAGAATAGAAACAAAAATAATTCCTTGAGTGGAAGATCTAAATATAGAGGGAGATATAAATCTCCAGAAAAACCTGTAAAGGTGTGCTGTAAATGTGGAAATGAAGGGCACTTCAAAAAGGGTTGTAGATCTAAAGATCCTAAGAAAGGAAAGGGATATGATGATGCTCCTTCTACAAAGGTGAAAGCCACCTCAGATGAAGGT
Organism: Pinus taeda; assembly: GCA_000404065.3. Classification (NCBI taxonomy): domain Eukaryota; kingdom Viridiplantae; phylum Streptophyta; class Pinopsida; order Pinales; family Pinaceae; genus Pinus; species Pinus taeda. Next base: position 85,194 of record APFE031409581.1, on the reverse strand, counting down.
GGGGATGTGTACTTCATTTCTTCTTCAAGTACACATGTATATCATGAGGCATGGATGATTGACTCAAGTGCATCCTTTCACTTCACTCCCCACAGGGAGTGGTTTTGAGAGTATGAGAAAAATGATGGTGGTGATGTCTTCTTAGGCGATGACAAGAAGGCTAGAATTGTCGGACACAAAAAATTCAAGTTGAAGTTGCAAAGTGGAAGGATTAGAACACTTCTGGGTGTTCTGTATATTCTTGCATTGGCCAAAATCTGATTTCTGTAAGCAAGATGGATGATGCAAGTGTAAAAATAGTGTTCGAGAATGATATTTGCAAGATGGTTCAGGGAGAATTGATATTGATGTGGGGAGTTCATATTGGAACTCCGTAAAAGCTTCTAGGTATCATTGTTATTGATGGGTGCAACATTTTTGTGGAGGAAAAAATCTAGTGGTCTTTGGAGAAAAGACCATGTTATGGCATCAAAGGCTTGGACATATTGGATAGAAGGGCCTTCAAATACTTCATGGTAATGGTATGGTATAAGGTATGTCTAATTTCTCTCTAGATTTCAATCTATGTGAACATTATGTATATGGGAAGCATAATCATGTGAGTTTCCCCTCTAGTGCTAAGAGGGAAAAAGAGATATTAGATCTTGCACACAGTGATGTGTTTAGACATATATTGGTTCTATCACTGGGTAAGTTTGTGTATTATGTATCATTTATAGATGACTTCTCAAGGAATACATGGATATATTTCCTCAGGAAGAAATCTAAAGTATTTAATAGGTTTAAATAATTTAAGGCTCTGGTGGAAAACCAGAGAGAGAAGAAGATAAAGGTGTTAAGGACAGATAATGGGGGAGAGTTTTGCATGAATGAATTTTAAGAGTTTTTTAAGAAGTATGGTATAGCACAACAGAAGACTACTCTATACAAACCTCAACAAAATGGAGTTCCAGAAAGAAATAACAAGATGTTAATGGAAAAGGAAAGAAGCATGCTCAGTTGTGTTGGGTTAGGGCAGGAATTATGGGCAGAGGAAGTAGAGAATGCATGTTACCTGGTTAATAAATCACCTTCATCAATGTTGGAGGATAAGTATCCACATGAGATATGGACTGGTAAGAAATCCTCTCTTTCACATCTGAGGGTATTTGATTGTCATGCATGTGTACATGTTCCAAAGGAGAAAAAAAACCAAGTTGGATAGTAAATCTGAAAGGTGCAACTTTATTTGGTATAATGATGGTTTAAAAGGTTACAAGATTTGGAACCCAGAAACAAGCAAGGTTGTGTACAACTGAGATGTGGTATTTAGAGAGGTGAAAGATGTTAGTAAATATGAATTCCTACCAAAAGAACCTGAGAAGATAGAGTTTTATCTAAAGGAGGTAGAATCAAACTCTATAGCAGAAGAGGAATCAAAAGATGAAGAGACACAAACTCCAGTTGTGAGAAAATCAGTTCGAGAAAGAAGGAAACCCAAAAGGTATAGTCCATCTACTTTCTGTTCAAATTTTGCTTTATCTATTACTGATGATGATCCCAGAAATGTTAGGGAGGCAATATATTCAGAGGATGGAAAACAATGGAAAGAGGTCATGGTTGATGAAATGGCATCTTTGGACAAAAATAAGGCTTGGGATCTAGTGAAGTTGTCGGCTGGAAGGAAATCCATTGGAAGCAAATAGGTGTTTAAGAAGAAGATGAATGCAGAAGGCAAGGTGGAGAAATACAAAGCTCGGTTGGTAGAAAAAGGTTATTCCCAAGTGCTGGGAATTGATTTTGGTGATATTTTTTCTCTTGTTGCCAAGGTTATAGCTTCTATGAGATTACTTTTATTTTGTTCTTGTTTATTTTTATTTTGAGGTAGAACAGATGGATGTGAATACAACATTTCTTCACAGGTATCTGGAAGAAGAGATCTACATGAAGCAACCTGAAGGCTTTGTAGTGAAGGGTATGAAAGAACTGGTATGAAGGTTAAAAAAGTCTTTGTATGGGTTAAAACATTCTTCAAGTATGTAGTATCAGAAATTTGATACATTTATACGAGGACTTGGCTTCACCATAAGAAAAGTAGATCATTGTGTGTATTTTAAATTAATTGGTGACCGTGTTATTTACTTGGTATTGTATGTGGATGATATGTTGCTGATTGGAAATAAAAAAGAAATTATCGAGGGTTTGAAGACCCAATTTTCCTCCAAATTTGACATGAAAGATCTTGGTGCTGGAAACTATATCTTGGGCATGGAAATTAAATGAGATTGGGAAAATAGGAAGCTCTGGTTAAACCAAAGGAAGTATGTCGTGACAATATTGCAGAGGTTTAATATGCAGGATAGTAAACTGGTGAAGGTTCCTATTCATGTAGGTGTAAGTTTATCTACTGAACAATGTCCCATGACACAAGAAGAGGAAGAGGACATGTCATGTGTTCCATACGAAAGTGCAGTCGGTAGCCTGATGTATGCAATGGCTTGTAGTAGACCATACATTGCACATGCAGTGGGAGTATTGAGTAGGTTTAATTCAAAACTAGGGAAGAAGCATTAGACACCAGTGAAGCAGGATTTCAGGTATTTTGATGGCACTAGTGATATGGTCTATGATACCAAGGAAGACCAGGATTGGATAAAGTTTTGGACATCTGTGGCTTTGTTGATGCAAACTGGGTTGGAGATATAGATTAGAGAAGATCTACAAGTGGGTATGTGTTTAACCTATTTGGAGGTGCATTCAGTTGCATGAGTAAGAGACAGTTTGTAGTGGCACTTTCAACTATAATGGTAGAGTACATGGCAACCACTCATGCAAGTAAGAAAGTAGTTTGGTCACAGATATTGTGTTCAAGTATGCAGTTAGTACAACAAGGTATAAAGATAGACTCTGACAGCCAAAGTGCAATTTTATTAGCAAAGAACCCTACTTATCATTCAAAGAAAAATTACATTGATGTTCAATATCACTTTGTAATGGATATGGTTGAGGAAAGAAAAGGCTTTGTTGGTAGAGGTGGACACTTGGAATAATACTATAGATGCATTGACAAAGTCTGTGAGCAGTGAGAAGTTCTCTTCGTGTAGAGAAACAATAGGAATTGCAGGGTTGGACCAATGGCTAAGCTCTCCTATGCCCCCCTGTGGAAAGAAAAAAACAAGTGGGAGAATGTTGGGTGTGTGTTATATTCTTTCCAAGACTATCCCCAAAATGCTGGGGAGTTAGAGGGGGCTGGGCCCTATATTAGGTGGGCATATCTACCTATGGTTTTGTGCATGATGGTTTTTTGCCCATGGTATTTTGTTGATCTCGTCAAGGGAACTACGATTATGTTCTAATCCCGGATTAATGGATTGGGTTTTATGGATGCTTATGCATGTATATATATGTATTATAACATTGAAAGGAATATAACGAAAAATCAATATGGTAGTCCCAGTTTTGGGATCCAGGGGAAAATATCTATGTATTTGTTTTATGTTTCTTGCCATTGTATATTTTCTGTTTTTTAATAATGTGTTTGCAAGTAAATTTTTTACAGGGTTAAAACCTACACTATCAAGCTTTCCATGCTTTCCTCTTTATTCTCTTCTTGCATCCCATCTGAGAACCAAATATCCTTGTTTGAAATCTCTTTCTTTGGCCTTTGTGTCAAACAACCTCTTCATATTATCTTGATATTGTTGAAGTTTATGTTGAACTTCATCTCTATCTTTATTTAGCTCAATAATTTGATTTATCCTTCTTGAAAAATCATCTACCTCTTCGTACGATTCCTACAAACAATTCATGACTGGAAATGCTAATTAAGTGGGGAAAATAACTTATATTCCATAAACAAGTTGAAAAGGAGATTTACTAGTATACGTTTTAGGTGAAACCCTATTTTCCCATACTGCATATTTGAGATGACTATCCAAGTTCCTTTTATGATATGCTAACACCTTGTTAATGACTTTAATCATAATTTAATTTGATGATTCTACTAACCCATTTCCTTGTAGATAATAAGGTCTAGAGTGATGTAAAACAATCTGATATATTTAACAAAATTATATCATCTTAATGCTACTGAAAACTTGAGCATTGTATGTAACTATTTTTCTTGGACAACCAAATCTAGAAAAAATATTTTCTTGAATGAATTTTATCACCACTGTGTCAGTTTCATTCTTAACATGAATTGCTTCTACCCACTTTATGAAGTGATGAGTGGCTGTTAATATCCATCTGTTTTGATTACTAGAAGTGGGAATTATTTCACCAATGAAATCTAATCCCCACTACGTGAAAGAAGCTTCCATTGAAATTGGAACAAGGGTAAGCGTTACTAACCGTTGTTTTCGAGCAAATATATGACAAGGGATGAAACTTCTCTCCTTTTCTCTAACCTATGCAAACAAATTTGGCCAATATAAAACCGCTCTTAATATATTATATGCAATTTCCTTTCAAACATAATGTCCTCCACAAAATTCTTCATGAAACTGCTCAATTACTCCATCTGTTTCACTTTCAGTCAAACATAGTAAAAGGATAGTTAAGGGATCCTTCCAATATAATTTTTCATTTACCATGCAGTACTTCATGGCCTTGAGTATGAGGGATCTACATTTATTCTTTGTAAATTCAAGAGGGTGCTCAAAATCTTGTAGAAAATGCACTATGTCCTTGTACCAATCCGATAGTAGAAACTTTTCATCAATGTGTAAAGGAAGAGGTATAGGAATTTCACTGGAAGAAGGTTCTTGTGGATTATTCTCACCTAAAATTTTCATTATGTTATTAATACCAAGTAATTTGGAGTTTGATTCTGCCAATAACTTCTATAAACCATGTCCTTTCACAAAATTTGTAGGTCTGATATCTAAATCAAACTCAAGTATCTTAGCAATCCATCTCCCCCTCTTTCCCTTTATATCAGGTTGAGTCAACATTGTCTTTACTGCATTGTAAAACATACCTATTAAATGCTTTTAAAGCTTGTACCAAGGCATAAACTTATTTTTCTATGATGTCATATTTTAGTTAAGCATATCTCATAACCTTACTAAAGAAAGATATGGGTTGTTCATGCTGATCATCATTTCTCTGTAATAAAGTTGTTTTTATGGTAGTATCTGACATGAAGGCGAAAATACTAAATTTTTTTGAATAATCTGGGCTGGCAAGTAGTGGAGCTTCTAAAATTTCCTTCTTGATCTGTGATAAAGAGTATCTACTTTGGATAGTCCATTTAACTTCATTATCTTTCTTGAGCATATTAGTAATATCTTTAACAATTTCATCATAATTAGGTATGAACCTCCTTAAAAAATTTATCTTCCCTAAGAATGAATGAATTTCTTTCTTATTTCTAGGTAAATTTATTTCCTGAATTTCGAAAACTCTTTTAGGATCAATTATAACTCCTCCTTTTGAAATAATGTGTGCCAACAATATTCCTTGCCTCATTGCAAAGAGTGACTTTTTAGGATTAAGAGAAATCCCAAATTTTCTGCATCTTGTTGAGTCTTGAAAATTCCATTCATTTCCATTACACTTTCACTATTATGTCGAGTATATCACCTCCATTTCACTACTATGTCACCACATTCATCCCACTTTCATTATCATTGGGCCACATTTATGTTTTTCCAATCTTTATTAATTCTAAGCCTTTTAAGTGAATTTATGGTTAAAAATTAGGAAATAATGTCCATATGCTTATACCTAACAAATGGGTTGAGATTTTTGACACGTGTAGGTTGAAAGGAAGCTTCTAGAAGACCCTTATGTGGCACTCTAAGGCCAAATTCGAATTTGAGTGGAAAGAATCATGGGATCATGAGGATATGTGTCATGTCTCCTAATTGTATTGTAACTCTAAGAAGACATGTGTCTTATCAGTTCCTATTTTGATTAGGACTCTAGAGGTAGAGGGAGAGATTCATGGACTCTCATTAATGAGATGAATTCTCATCTTTTTGTATAAATAGGAGATCTCTCTCCTTCATTAGTTAGTTCTTAAGTCTCAGTTTAGAGCTTGTTAGCTTATTAGTCTCAACTTGTAAGCTTAGAGTGTTAGTTCTTTAGCTTGTAGTTTGTAGTTCTTCCTTGATGGCTTTTGAAAGCTTTGGAGAGATTTTTTGTACTTTGTGATTTTGAAGAATTTGAATAAAGCTTTTATGTTCTCAAGATGGAAGGAGATGTGAAGTAAATGTCATGGAGCATATTAGAATGTAAGGTAGAGTAGATTTCATTTTGTAAATTTTGCTTTGATTTCATTATGTCATTTGATTGTTTTCAAGTTTGATAGATTAGATTTTTCATTCATGCAATTTTAATTCACGCAAGTGTGTTCAACCGGTTGATTGTAGATTAGTAATGCACATAGCTTTTTAATGACTAATGACATGACGGAATCATCTTGTCCTTCTGCTGATTTATTTTCTGAGTTCTAATTCTAGCATTGTTATTTCTTTCAGTTTTGTTTTGCTCATTTACTTTCATGCAATTTAGATATCATATTACTCTATTTGTTTATGATTACCTTCCTATAGCCAAGAAACTCAAATAGTGAGGAATCAAAATATTATTTGATGTAGTATGATTTAGTTTACTTTCCTGCAAGTTAGTGATTAGATTACTTATGCCATTTTCAGGGATTGAAGTATGAATGAGTAGTTTTATCTTAGTTTCATTTCATGCAATTTAGATATCATATTACTCCATTTGTTTATGATTACCTTCCTACAGCCAAGCGACTCAAATAGTGAGGAATCAGAATATTATTTGATGTAGTATGATTTAGTTTACTTTCCTACAATTTAGATATCAAATTACTCAATTTGTTTATGATTGCCTCATATAGCCAGAGCGAGTCGAAAGGTGAGGGGTTAGAATATGAGTTTATGTAATATGATTTAGTTTAATTTGCTTATAGTTTTTGAATTGCTTTAAGTTCAGCTTTCTTTTTATACAGCAGCAAGGATACTGGGTTTCATAGTCACTAGCTCATTGTTTGGTTGTTGCATTCTATTTTGATTGAAGTAGCTGCATATTTACACTTTTGTTTGAGTACTAATTCCATCAATAACATGTTTTAAGATCTTTTGAAGTGCTAAGTTTTGGAAGCTACCATTAGGGACATAGGCCTTGTCTTGAAATCTCTATCCATACTTGTCCTTTAAAAGTATTCTTAAGACCTTAGAATATGATTTCCATTTGCATTAGACACTTTAGGAAACCAACAAGAATAAAACAACATAAACTATAAAACAACGAAGTAAGAAAAAGGTTAACTAAGCACATATGGTGCACCACACTTCATCAATTTACGATACCTGGATTGATAATTTATGTAGAGCAATTTAAGACGTTAAATTGACTAGACACATCTCTCAAAAACTTTCATCAAGTGTTTGATGTTTTTAGCATCAAAGTCAGAAAATACTATCAGATCATCAAGGTAAATGAATATGAATTTATTTGTTGAAAATAATACTGAGAGGGGGGGTGAATCAGTATTATCAGGATAATTATTCTTTTTCAAAAACAACTGATATACGCTACTTCAATTTAATAAACCTGCATATGTACGCAGTTATACAGAAGAAAACCCGTGTATACAGAACATGCTTTTATTTTACTTAATCTTTCTGATGATGATTGTTAGTCAGTGATGCAGAATCCAGTAACAGTATCCAGAGACAGTAAAACAGAGCAGAAAGACATTCAGACACAAGAACACAAGATATAAGGTGGAAACCCAATGTGGGTGAAAACCACCTGCTGCAATTCGTCTCTATCTTCCTTTTAAATTAGAAAACTTCTTTTACAATGTACTGGTGCAGTCTTTTTACCAGTACGCAGGCTGCAACCTGAAGAGAGCTACTACTCTCTCTCGTTCTCCAGTTTCTCCTGGAAGGGAGCAACAACCCCCTTTAGCTTTTGTACTAGCCAAGATACTAGTATGTAGGTGCTGGCCTACAGAAGGCTACAACCTTCTCTTTCTTCCAGGGACCACTTTTTCATTCAATTTTCAAAACTGGATCCAATGAACATCAAAACAAATCATTCAGAATCAACCAATCTCCTTTCACCAACTAGATCTGAAACAAGTAGATACTCCTCTGACAGCTGTACACAGAAAACTGTACCAGAAACCATATAGCAGAAACATAACCCAAAATCCAGCAGCAATAAGCAGAAACAGCCAGATCACAACTTAAAGCATATACGCAATTTCAACAGTCTGTAACTTGCATGCATACGCCTCTGCGTATGGATCAACCTGCATATACGCTCTTTTACTTCACCTAAACAGCGTGTATATGCAGCTTCGCTTCACTGAACCTGCGTACAGATCTATAAAAGACAATACACTCTTCCAGATATTCAATCACTAAATAACCCAGATCATCAGACTTATAGATCAGACGAGCGCCACATCAAACAGATCAAAATCAACAGGGATACTATCATTAAGCTTAAAGATTATGACCCATGAATAGACCTTGTCCTTCCTTTGTGCTAAAGTCCCTCCTTCCTTCAGATCCAGATCTGCATCACCATCCAATATACCAGCTCTAGCACTTTCTTAGATCTTCAATTATAATTCAGATGGTGATTTGCCACAAGATCTCCTTCCTCTTTTATAGTCCTAGGCCTTCCCCAATACCATGGTCCAAAACCATAACATTTCAATACCATGAACCAAAAAACTGTGGATCGGCACAATTGACGAGACGCCATGGTCCAAAACATAAGTTCAAGTTCCAAGATCTAACTGCCATGGTCCAAAAGAGTGATCACCAACATATACGCGCTTTTGTAATGTATAACCCGCGTGTATACGCGTATTTGTCTAGATGAACCTGCGTATATGTCTTTTTCTACTTTCTGAGTGCCTGAACTGAGATCTGTTACTAGAGAGGGTTGCCATCAAGGACAACACCTGTGCCATAGCTCCAAACCTGTGCCATAATGCCAACAATCTCCCCCTTTGGACTTGATGGCAACACCAAGATCCAATTCTCCCCCTTTGTCATCAAGGGCAAAGGGTTGAGCTCCCCCTGAGTATATGCTGAAATTTTCTGTGTTGACCATGCTCCCCCTGACTGTAGGCAAGATCTGCAAAAAGATGTTTGAGACCTTCCTATCACCATAATACCAATTAGTACATACATCCATCACCCAACCAAGTGGGGATCATCCATCCAACTAAGTGGAATACATCAGAAATTTACATATGATGACCAAAAGTATTTCATCTTCATCCCAGGCATAGTGGGGAAACTAGAATAGGCCGTTACATGACCTTGACACCATATAAGAAAGAGATACATGACATAGAGACAAATTATCAACAACTGACGGTGAGCATTCAAATCAGCAACCAATATGTCCTTCTATTCGCCTTCTGTCTGAAATCAATAACAGTGATGGACTAGAACCAAAAGCTTCTAAACCAATGCCAACAATGCATAATTAGAAAATTACCTGCTCCCCCTGAACCTGTGCCGGATGGTCTCTGTCATACCCGTATCAAAATATCTTCAACCAGAGCCTGCTCCTTTTGAGAACCAACAAACCTTCATGTACGCGACTGTCTCTGTACTGACCGGCGTATGTACGCGGATACTCCTTATCCATCACGCGTACACCCAATTTTCTCTGAAGGTTTAACAGCAAGAGGATATATTCATAACTCCCAGCTTCTGTCTAAGATATTCAAAGGTTTCCCTGGGCAGTGGTTTGGTGAAAATGTCAGCAACTTGTTCCTTAGAAGGAACATACTCCAGTTTGACCTTTTGTTCCAACACTTGT
>APFE031409581.1:28023-65734 GCA_000404065.3 Pinus taeda | reverse complement strand
ACTTTTCATCAATTTTCAAACTAGATCCACAATCATCAAGAATCAACCAATCTCCTTTCCACCAACTAGATCTGAAACAAGTAGATACTCCTCTGACAGCTGTACACAGAAAACTGTACCAGAAACCATATAGCAGAAACAGAACCCAAAATCCAGCAGCAATAAGCAGAAACAGCCAGATCACAACTTAAAGCATATATGCAATTTTAACAGTCTGTAACTTGCATGCATACGCCTCTGCGTATGGATCAACCTGCGTATACGCTCTTTTACTTCACCTAAACAGCGTGTATACGCAGCTTCGCTTCACTGAACCTGCGTACATATCTATAAAAGACAATACACTCTTCCAGATATTCAATCACTAAATAACCCAGATCATCAGACTTATAGATCAGACGAGCGCCACATCAAACAGATCAAAATCAACAGGGATACTATCATTAAGCTTAAAGATTATGACCCATGAATAGACCTTGTCCTTCCTTTGTGCTAAAGTCCCTCCTTCCTTCAGATCCAGATCTGCATCACCATCCAATATACCAGCTCTAGCACTTTCTTAGATCTTCAATTATAATTCAGATAGTGATTTGCCACAAGATCTCCTTCCTCTTTTATAGTCCTAGGCCTTCCCCAATACCATGGTCCAAAACCATAACATTTCAATACCATGAACCAAAAAACTGTGGATCGGCACAATTGACGAGACGCCATGGTCCAAAACATAGGTTCAAGTTCCAAGATCTAACTGCCATGGTCCAAAAGAGTGATCACCAACATATACGTGCTTTTGTAATATATAACCCGCGTGTATACGCGTATTTGTCTAGATGAACCTGCGTATATGTCTTTTTCTACTTTCTGAGTGTCTGAACTGAGATCTGTTACCAGAGAGGGTTGCCATCAAGGACAACACCTATGCCATAGCTCCAAACCTGTGCCATAATGCCAACATTATTTACCTTACCAACAAATGCTAGATCCATTTCCCTTTGAAATGTTTCTCCAACATTGATTAGACGAAATGGCATCTTGGCATACATGAAAGTACCCCACAAAGTTGTGAATGTTGTATTTTCTTTGTCTTCTTGACTAACCAAAATCAGGTTGTACCTAGAAAAACCATCCAACATTGAAATCTTGTCAGAACTTGATACTCTTTGAAGCAGTTGATCCATTTTTGGTATTGGATAATTATCTTTCAAGGACAAATTTTTCAAGATTCTAAAATTGACACAGAGTCTTATTTCTCCATTTTTTTTCCTAATAGGTACCAGGTTAGCTATCCATTTACAATATCTTAAGGGAACAATTATTTTGGCATCTAACAACTTTCTTACTTGTTTCTCAATAATAGGTAGTAGGACTAGGTTAATCCTTCTTAATTTTTACTCAAATAGCTTAGCTCTGGGTTTCAAAGGAATTTTATGCTCAATAATAGTTGTATCATAGGTTTTCAATTCTTCATATGACCATGCAGATACATAGTTGTATTTCTTAAACAAACTAACATATTTTTCTTTTATGTCGTGAGGCAAACTCGCTGAGATTTTAACATTCTTTATTTCTTCTGTAGTACCTAGATTATAGTCCAGTATATCTTCCAGTTGTGAATTTAATAATGAAAAATTTGACACATCATTTTGATCAAACATTTTTTCAAAAGGAAATAATCCCTTTGGAATATAATTATTTGATAACTGAATGATATCATGATCAACAATTTTTTGTTTAAAGTCAAATCTAAGTCGCCATCGTTTGATTTGATTTCATCATTGTTTTCTTCTTCAATAACTAAACTAGAAAATTCATCAATGGCCTGCAAGAAATTCTTCATTTGCTTAAATTATATAGGATGGAAGGTCTATACTTTACTTCAATAAGATAGTGTAATTGCAAAGGATTGGATATTTTAAAATAACTTGCAGAAACTGCCAAGGAACCTGCATGGATATTATCTTCTCTTGGAATTGCTAAAATATTAAAAGCTTGAAAATAGTTTTCCACATAGTTCCATACTTCATTTCTATAAACTCTGAGTCTAGTATGACTTGTTTGATAGAGATTTATGATATGTTTTACAATCAATTCTGAATCACCATATACTTCCAAGTTTTGTAGTTTCAAACTTTTAGCTAATTTCAATCCTAAAATTAAAGCCTCATATTCTGCCACATTATTTGTGACTTCAAAATCTAATTTGAAGGATTGTGTAATGTTTTTCTTTTTAGGTGAAATGAGTACAATTCTTGCACCAACTCCATCCCTCGAAAATACTCCATCAAAATACATTTTCCAAATATCATTATCTGAAAGTTGAGGTATATTAATAGTATCTTCAATTCTGGTTTAAGGATTAGAGAGATCACTTGTAGGTAAAGTAAAATATCCAAAATCTTGATCAATAGCATATATAGGATGATTTATTGCTTGATTAGCTTTAGAGATAGTATTTATGAATCTTACTTCTCTATACAACCTTATATGTTCACCCCCATAAACTGGGATTGTAGCATAAGACATATCCATCTACAAGATTCCTCCAAGATTAACAGAGTAAGATCTTGACAACAACATGCCAAATTTGGGGGGAATTTCTGTAACAACTATATCCAATACTATACTTTTCACAGGGATTTGAGAAAGTGTAACAACTAAATCTTTGATTAATCCCAATCAAAGTACTTTCTTTGAACTAAATTTGTATAGATCATGATTTGGCCTAGTAATTTACAACTAAGGTTGGTCCATGATAACTTTACACATCACATTATGGGAAGCACCAAAATCTAGCATACAGTTGTATGAAAGAAAATCATGAACTTTTAATGTAACATAGAAAGGTGGTACACTTCCATCAATCATGTCTGAAATAGGCCGAAAAACAACTAAAGGCTTCTCATCCTATAGGATAATTACATCCCCTTCATCATCTAGCCTTGAAGATTGTATCCATTTGGAGATTTGTTGTTTCTAACCTAGATTTATGGAAAGTTCAGATAAGGGAATTGGAACTTTTACCCTTTTTGATTCCCTTTCAACATTAAAAATAGTTGGTACATATTTTTTTTTATAGAAGACTGATCTTGTGACTAATTTTGTGGTTGGACAGATGGTGTTTCAACAACTTTCATTTGAGGCTCATCAAAGGTAACATTTTTTATAGGTATATCAAGACCTTGTCTAGGTCTTAGGTAATATCCCGTATTCAATTCAACAATGAGAAACTCAAAAAAAGTTTGATATTTAGAAACTTGGGAGGACTCTTGATTTTGAGATAGAGGTTGATCTTGACTGATTAGGACAATAACATTTTGGGATGATCAATCTTTAAAATAATTGATATCATTTGCAACAACAAGGACAACTTCTTAAGGATCTTGGTCATCAATCATTAACGGAGGTTAAATTTGTCAGTCAATATTTGGACTTTGCAAAATTTGAGGTTGGAAAGGCCTTCTATATTGAACTAGAGGTCTATTTGTAACCTGTTGGGTCACTCTAGGCTGAGTTTCTAATTAGACAAATTTCTTAATAAAGAAGTTATTTCATCAATTTTACGTTCTTCATCTTTATTCTTTGATGATGAAGTACTTTTCTCTCTAACTTTCATTTTCCTTTCAACGTATATGCCTTTGCTTTCAATTTACTAGATGTTGACCTGTTAGCTTCCACCTCAATTGCATTATTTTGCATGTTTGCTAAGGTTTCATATTTTCTCTCTCTAAGCATTACAAAACAATCATCATCAAATTCTTTAGAAAATATAAATTTAGCTATAGTGACTGGGGGTTTACAATCTAGTCAAATCTCATAGTAAATCTTATGAAATCATTTGATAAAATCTGCAACAGGTTCACCAGGGTTTCTTCTCAAATCTTAAAATTATGTTAAATAGTAAACAAGATCCAAGTTTTTAATTCCCCATTTATTCTTGAAGATGTTGGTTAATTCAGCTCATGAATTTATAGAATTTGCTTGTAATTGTCTAAATTATATTATGATATTTCCCTCTAATGATTGAACAAATAGTCTTGTATAAACATCCTCATGTTCAATATTCATATTATCTACAAAATCAATAAATGCAGCCAAATTTTCTTATTTATATGGCCCTATTTCTCCAATAAATCTTGGCAAATGTTTCAAATACCCTTCAGGAAAATCATGAATTTGGGATGTTGGTGGAAATACTAATGTTGCATATCAAGTTGTTACAATTGGCCTAAATCCATCCTTTTGATGTTGTAATAGAACTTTCTGTTTAAGACATATAAATTTGCTTGAAGATGGTTGGGACGGAGTTTTAGGTTTCTTGAAAAACTGAGGATGAACAACTAATTTCTGAACTTCAGGTATGATTTTTTTGTTGATATTCAAAGGCTAGAGGATTTTTATAAATGCTAAGTTCCTCTTCAGGCTTGGCAAAATTAGAAGGATAAGTATGTATGATAGAGGGAATGAAATCAACTGGTTTCAATTCAAGTAATTGAAGTTCAAGATCTAATTCAGTATCAGATGGTTGTGAATGGGAAGAAAAAACTCAAAAGACTCAACCTAATCAACTAGCAATGCAGATTGAAGATCTACTCATTTAGAAAGGAGTTCTAAAACTTTATGTGGAAGATCTGATAATTCAATAGGGATTGGGGTGGATTGAAAACGATTAGTTTGAGAGGGTATCTCAAGTGGAGGAGAGGTAGCAGTAGAAGTGGAAGCTTCTAATCTTTTTCTGATAGATGCAATTCTCACAAGTCTCTCTAGATTGTTGGCATTATGTTTCTGGTATATGTTACAGATGTTGTACTTGATGGCAACACCAATGGCAAGGCTCTCAATATGATGAAAATTAAGTACGCAGGAGAACAGTTCAGCAGATGCGTACCCACAGGAACTCTGTGCAGGGACCGCGTCCAGACACGCAGGTTACCCATTCATGAGGTGCGTACCCCCAGTGCACACACTTCAAGGCAATAAAGCACGCACACGTGGGGTTCCTTATGTTTTACCCTTGGTATTTAGCCGATGGTATTGTGTTATCATGGTTTTGGCCCATGGTATTGTTTTATTTTATTATTATTATTGAGCCCCATGATCCTTGATATGAGGAAGAGCTTGCCTATATAAAGCAAAGGAGAACATTTGGCTTAGTATGCTTTTGGGTTGAATATCTTAAGATCTGATCTATTGGGTTATTGTTTCAAAAGGCTTGATCTATATGAAAGTGAAAGTGGAAAGCGAATCTGTAAAGGGTGATCTCCCGAGTGCTTGATCAGATCTGGGCATCCGTCTAACTCTAGCACACCTGTGATCTGCAAATTCATCCCTAATCTGAGGTACGCAGGTGTTTAACGGTGCCTTTGCGTGGGTACGCAGAGCAGAAGAAGGCGAGCTGTGCAGGTACGCAGAGCAGACGAAGGGTGACTGCATGGGTACGCAGAGCAGAAACAGGAAAACTGCGTGGGTACGTCGAGCAGTAGTGCCAGGTGCGTGCCCACTGTAACAGTACGCGGCGCAATAGTTCTTTTGGGTGCGTGCCTACTGTGGCAGTACGCGACGCGATATTGCATTTGGGTGCGTACTGTACGCAGCGCGACAGAAGAAGCAGTGCGTGGGCACGCAGTGCAGCAAAAGGAGATCTGCGGGTAAACGCAGAGAAGCAGAGGATGAAGTGTGTACCAGCGCAGGCCAAAGAAAGGAAAGTTGCGTATCTGTTTCAGGACTATCTGTTGACTGAATTTTTCTGGTGATAAGGGATTTTGGGTTCAGGTCTGTTATATTGAATCTGGTTACTCAGCTGACTGTAATTTATATGTACTTGATGATCATTTCATGTATATGGACCCAGTTTGAAAATTTATGAAAAGTGGTCCTTGTAAGAAAAAAAGTAGGGGTTTGTAGCTCCCTTTTAGGAGAGACTGGAAAACGAGAGAGACTTGTAGCTCTCTGCAGGTTGCAGCCTGCGTACTGGTAAAGGACTGCACCAGTACAAGACCATTGTAAAAGAAGTTTCTAAATTGAAAGAAGATAGAGACATATTGCAGCAGGTGGTTTTCACCCACATTGGATTTCCACCTTCTATATGTTGTTCTTTGATGAGACTGTCTTTTCTTCTTGTTCATGCTCATTATTTTATGGTACTGATATGCAAAAATAATTCAAAGTATAAAGAAGGAAGATTTGGTAAAAGGTCTAGATAATACTGATTCACCCCCCCCCTCTCAGTATTATTTTCAACATAGATCTCCTAAAGGAGAGAAAATATGTGGATCTGAATGAGATCTGGTATGCGTGCATGAAGAAAAATTTAACTAGTGAAGTTGCTAGGTGAAATATGTTAGCTTGTTGACCTCTTATTCACCATTAAGAGGTAATTCTAATCTTTGTCCCAGGGAAAAAATTCAAACTTCGTTCCCCAACAATGACGCCGATCTGATGTGGTATCTTTGTAAATATTTCTAGGCTCAGGAACTATGCCAAAGCATCTAAGTAAGAGTTTTAATTGAGTTGTATGACCAATGCATTAAACCTTTAACACTTGTAAAATCCAAATATTTATGAGAAGTTTTAGAGGGTTGATTTTCAATCATAACAGTATAAAACTTTAATTGATTTTGAAAGTAGAAAATGAGAATATATTTTATAATCAAACATTCATATTGAATTTTTAATTAATTAAATATAGTTGTTGTGTGGAGAAAAATTATGCAGCCAAACATAATATATTCAAGAGATGACAAAAGGAAACAATTTAAAGATGCAAAGGAACTAATTTAAACAAATTGTTCAATTTGTTAATCTCCATAAGGATGATATATTTGCAGTGAGATTTCGAGGAAGTTAATTCTTAAATTAGCCATATCATAACTCCTATGTTACCTTGAATATATGATGAAAAACATAAATTAATAAACCAAAAAAAATCACATGAACACAAAAGTTGTTAAGAATGAAGTCAGAATCCTTTGATTATATTCAGAAATATTTTAGAGTGGTAAAATAGTGTCACTGGATCATCATAAGGGTTCAAACCTTCTTTCTTTGAATTACAGAATACTTATAGATTGTAATTCAAAAATATCTAAATCTAATCAAATTCATTACAAAATACAATATTATCCAAAACTTATTTGAATCTTCTACAAAGATAGAACACAAAAAAGGATATTTTGAACCGATTTTGACTAATCAACACATTATTCAAGGGAATTTTTTGATGAATGCTACTTTAAATTGATTCCATGCTTTATTTTCCTATTATATTAGTTTTTGTTCCTTCTTTCACTGTAATTCGTTGCTAAAATGCTGCATTCTGCTCCTTTTTCCCTAAAACTTCTTTTGAGAAATTTACCTTTCTTATTCTATAAGCTCAAGGAATTTATCCCATTCCTCTTCACTGGGGCATGAAACCTTAACAAATTTTCTTTAAATTTCATCCACCTCAATATATTTATCAAATGTGGGTTTAGATAAGAAGAGGTGGTGAATTTCATGTTCAATAAATAAACCTTCTTGCAAACCTTCTAACAAAGCTTTATTGACGATCATTCATTTTATCTTAGTAAATTTGGAATTATCATTTGCTATCTTGTACAATATTTCTAGGTAACGTTATTGTGAAATGAAGTGATTATTTTGATCTTTCAAAGGAGGAAAACTTCTACTTAGCAAAGAGAGGTATTTTATGGAATTTATTTATCTGAACTTTCAAACTTTGGCACTTGTTCTCTAGCTATAACATGAGATTTCCCTTTGTCATAACTCTTCTGACTGCGAGGACTATTTCAATTTAGTTCTTAATCCCTAAGTCTTCTAACTCTCCTTTAGTTTTGGAGTTTTAGAATTTTATAATTATAGTGGCCTCTACAGGCTTTTGCTGCGATTCCTCTTTGATATGTGCCATAGCTTCATTTTCTTTCTTATTAAGTTGTTCTTGTTCAAACATAATTTCTATGGACTCGGTCCATAATCCTGAAAAAGTTGAATTAACATGTACCCATATTTTATATCTAGCTTCTATCAAAATCAGAGCAGTGGATAAATCATTCATGTATTTCTCTAATTGTTTAGTTAATCTGAAGATTTTTTGTACTTCAGCAAGATATACATTGTCAACCTTGATTTTATTTTCTTGGGCCTTCTCCAACTAAGCTCTTAGCTTTTCAATTTCCATGTCCTTTAGTGAAAGTTCTCCCATAGCTTTTGACAATTGTTTTGCTGGATTTTGACTAGTAGACTCTATCACTGTTGTTGATACTGTTGTTGATGTAGATGTCACTGCTATAGTACTGATTTGATGATCTTTTTCTTTAATTAATTTCTCCGTTTCCGCCTCCATCTTTTGAATCGGTACATTTTGTTCCACAATCATACAAAGCATATTTTCCTCTTCCTTATCCAGTTGTCCCACTTCCTGTGCTTAAGGATGTTTAGTTGTTGGTAACTTTAGATGTTTCCTTAGTGCCTGTATGTCTACATTTCTGATTTTAATTATTTCTTCAATTTCTTTTACATATTTAGGATTCAATCCTAACTTTAAAAATAGATCTTATAGCCCCTTGATCTTGGTATCTTTAGTTAGAGAAGACAATTTTTTCTAGCTTCATCTAAGAGTGGATGTTATTTAGAGATAATTGTAACTTGGATGCTAGCATGGTTGAACTAGTCAATGATGTATAGATATTTTCTCCTACTTCTTTATGGAGATCAATTTGATCTACAAGATGTATTTGTTTAGTATCAAATGAAATTACACATCTCTTATAATCATTAGCACTCTTAAGCACAAGGACCTTTGGTTCTAGAAACACTCGTTGGAACTATCCTTTTTCACTATCTAAGGAGGATAGTAATTGGGTTTGAGTTGTGGAAGATCATTTCCAGAACTCTACATATGTTGAAGATTTTAATGCCTCAATTTTCTTCTTCATCTATAATTTTTTTGCAAAAATACTCTTTTATCGTGAAGAAGAAGGAGAGGAAGGATAATCCACAAAGGTTTCTTCTGTTGATTTCATGAGAATACATGCTCTCCTGAAAGTATGATTGTGGTAGGTTCTTCAGAAGTTTGGACTTCTGATGACTCCCCTTCAATATTTATAGATTTTATTCTCTTAAACACTTTGAATGTTTCCTTCTAAGACTCTAATCTTGTTGGGGATATTCTTTCTCTCAGTCTTTTTAATTCCTTTTCTTTGAGTCTAGGAGTTTCCAATGTTATTTGACTTGAAACTTGTTCTTCAACTTCTTGCAGTGTGTTATCTTCCCATTCTTATTTTCTAGCATGCTATTCAATCTCAAAATTTGCAATGTGCACATATGGTTCAGACTTCTATCCAACTCACATTGATGATATTACTCCTAATGGATCATATGACCAGTAAAAACTCAATTTAAACTTCATCTGACTTAACAAAGCATTAACTTCTTTTTCTGCCGCTCTAGTGTTGACTGCAAATGGGCCAACCTGTGCCTTTATTTTAAATTGAGCTTTTGTCTTCCCTGAAACAAAATGAACATCATCTGTCTGATATAACCTAATGCAAAAATTCTCATGGGGAGGAACACTGGTAGTTTGTAAGGTGGAACCTCACAACCATAGATTCTAATCTCGATAAAATTTGGGTACAAATACCATTATCCAACTTTAGACTTCTCACTCAAGTGTATAATCCTTTTAATCTTTGTGAAACACTAAGAATTGCATCACTACTTAACAAACAAATTGCCATACACAAAAATTGATTGACAAAGTCATTGAAACAGAAATCTTCAAAAACATTCGTGACTAATGAATTACAATAAATCACTGATTGTGGTTTTCCTTCAGCATCCAATTTTGGTAGAGGAAACTCAAACCTTTCTCATTGATTATATAAAAACAAGTAAACCAAATTCGATTAGCATGTGAATGATTCTTTAACACTGAAATTTAGGAACTGATCATGTATTGCATATGACAAAAGTTGACTGTAACTGAACATAATTGAAGGTTTCTTACCAAAATAAAATACTAATAAGAACCCTAAGCTAACCTCATCTACCCACTAATCATTTGGATATCCTAATATAAAAGAAACTATGGAAATAACCTGCCTAGACATCTCAGGGGGCATTACAGAGGAATAAGGTGGGTTTGTCCTAGGTAATTTAGATTTATATAGTAAGAATGACTCAAAAATATGAGCTCGATGTGAGAAAGAACAGTTATGGTAAATCTCCATAAGGGAATTAGTAGAAAAAGGGTGAAGAGATTCCAGAAATTTTATTTGCAAGGATTGACAAACTGATTCAAAGGTTATGGAGAAAAGGATTTCATTATTTGTGCAATCATATCTCTCTAGCTTGGAAGGTATCAGGCTCTACACAAGGTGACAAATTCCAGGAAATGATGTGTTTGAGGGAAACAAAACTGAGGAAGTAAAGATTCCTAGAAAGATAATTTGTCACTAGCATCCTCATACTTCTATAATGCCCAATTGTGAAGCTCGTACAAGTCAAATTCACGATTGGTTTCTGTAATCTTGAAGTGTATCTCTAAGAGAGGTAATTCATCTAAATTAATGACAAGAGGAAGAAAGGGATTCTCTATAGATACTTTAGACTTTCCTTTATGGCCGGTCATTTAGGAGACTTTAAATTAAGGACAATAGGAAGAAAGGGATTCTCTGTAGATATTTTAGACTTTGCTTTATGGCTGGTCATTTGGGAGGCTCTGATCGCAGGTGGAATGGTAAAAGAATTTAGTTTGGCGGGGATAAGAGATTTTATCATGGTGATCATAACAGTTTTGTTGGATTGACTGGTAGTGGTGTGGGAGATTTAATGTATTCGAAAATTGGCGAGAGTGATAAATGCAACAATTTTCATGTGGCCATTTTATCAGAGTAGATAGTTAAGACTAGGAATGGTGGAAATCTAGTGGAGGGTAAAAATGACAAGAATAGTGGCATAGGAGGATAAGCGGTTTGCGGTGGGAGGGGAGGGGGGGAGGGGATGATGGGGTATGTGGTTTCAAGTGGGGGAATCTAGCAATACATTAAGAGTGGAAACATATCAAAAGCGAGATCAGGGGAAACCATTTTGTAGAGCCAACCCCCCCCTTTTGTTAACTGTTGAGAGTGCGGGGGGTCCTCCAATTCATCAGCTACCGTTGGTGAGAGTGCAATTGATCGTGAGCATCGAAAACTACATGAACATTAATTCTTCGGCATGTGACAATTAAATCAACCTTTTATTTATAATATTTTAATTGAAAATAATTTATTTAAGTTACCAAATAAAATATAATGAGCAACATTTCAATGTGCACACTTATTCTCTAAAATAAAATAATAATAAAAACTCCCTTCTTTGTTTTTTCTTTCTCTTTCTTTCTTTTTCTCTTTTGTTTTATTTTTTTATTTATTTTCTTATTTTTATTTTTCTAATCTTTATTTTTATTTTTATAATAAAAGAAATTTGCAACTATTCTAAAGGTAAACATAAATTACAACACTCAACGATGATCTCCTCAATGGCATCAGATAGATCCAAGTTGATCAAATATGTCAAATAAAGTCACCTGGGAGATATAACACAATCATAAACCCCTTACCTTTTAGAAATTGCAACCAGAAATTTTGTATTGATTTGATTTCTAGCCATGGCCCTGCTTCCATTGTTGCATGTGTGATTTGGAGGAAATTAATGCTTCAAAAACGTATTCACCTGGCAAGAATTGCACGAAATTTAACTTTCAAACATTAGGGTTTTATTAAAACATTTAATCTGGGCACAAGCGGTAAGTGGATTATCACTATGTGGCACATCCTAAATATGGGCCTGATTCAAACCTAAGTGACATGATTTGAAGTTGGGATATCAGAGTCGAGTTTTCCAATCGCGTTCTTCAATTGGGGGTTCTTTGTGTGCTCTGTAGATCCCAACAATATATTAAAAAGGTATTTGGCTCCAATATCTTCGGATGAGGCCTTGATAGCAAAGGAGAAAGGTAGAACCACCATGGAGGCTCAATGGCAGCTTGGTCTTTACTCAAAAAGAAATAAATAAAATAGGGTACTTATCTCCTTTTCCAAATTTTTGAAGCGTATGATAAAACAAAGAAAATAAATTACATTCACCAAATAAAATAAGGGAATAGTTTTAGAGAAGATTCTTCGGCCAAAATCACATTGGGATGCTTTTGTCAACACATTTCGAATGAACCTGTGTGGTTCATCATTAGGACAAGTTGAAGGAACAAATCTCACTTTGCAATTTAAATAGTCAGAGAAGAACATCCAACGACTATATTTCTTGACCAGATAACAGCTATATTGACTAACGGCTAAATTCAACCGGGAAATGGTTAGTTTGGACTAGATTAGGGGCATAAGGAAACAATTTTTGAAATTTGTTCTTTAATATTTTATGGGATTGAAGTGGAGGTGAATGTATTATGGTGAAGACATTGAAAATATAAACACTCAAGTGATAAAGTTGTAAAACAAGGTTTGTATTATCAATTTGTTTTTCTTTAAAAAGGTATTCATATTTCAAGGGGTATGAAATCTTAAGGGCATTAAATATTTTGAAGGGGTACTATTATTGTCAGCGAAAGGAGCATTATTTTCTATGATTATTGGGTTGAAAATTGATCAAATTTTCATTTGTAATTTATAATTAAAAGCATTGATAAGAAATTTTTAATTTACAATTAAAGAATTTTTTTTCATCAAGGTTATAAGAGGGTTAAGGCCAAGCCCTATAGCATTTATTTGCAGTGTGTGCAGTGTCTCTTGTGCATTATTGTCTTCATCTTGTTGATTATTGGCATTTGATCTATTATTAATCATGTCAAATCTAGTCAATTTATTTGTGGAATCAGAAAAACGGAAGGACGCAAGAACCACATGACTTGGCATCTTCATATGAAAAACACCATAGTCTTTAATGACTTGTGGAAAGATATTTGTAATGGAGATAAAGCCCAAACTAAGCCCACTGATGCTAGAGAACTAGCAAAATGGGAAGCATGAGATGAAAATACACTTGCATTGTTGAGATATTTTGTCATAGATGAGTTATATATTCATATTGAACATGTATTTGATACATGGACTACATGAAGTATTTTTAAAAATATGTTTTATACTCAATCTAAAAACAAAAGGGTTGAGTTTAATCATAAATTGCTTAATCAAACAATGGTTGAAGGGGGAGATGTTACTGAATACATCTCTCTCTTGAAGAATATTCAACAAGAACTTCTAAAATATGGTATCAAAGATGTGGACTAAAGCTTAATGACCAACATCTTAATGAATGCTTTGCCACCATCATATAATCATTTTCTAGAAACATTACAAGTTGTTGGCTTACTCATTCCCAAATTGTGATTCCCTTAGTGATTTGTTGGTTCTATATAAAAAACCTTTGGTAAAAAAAATAACTCGGGAGAAGATATTCTTTTTACCAACTCGAGGAAAGGAAAATGATAAAAAGAAAGAAGTTCATTTCATGGAAATGAAAGAGGAAGTGATACTTATAGTGAAAGTACCAAAGGAAGAAGCTCCCACAATACAATAGGAAGATGCAATTTTAATGGAAATACAAGAGGGAGAATCTGGTCCAATGATAATTACAAAGGAAGAGGAAGAAGTCAATATTTTGGCCATGATTGTGGTAGAATCCAATAAAGAGGAAGGAATGATCAAAATCAACAATATTGTTATATGAAATCTATGACTATAGACAGAAGTATCTTCCCTAAGCCTAGTGGAATAACATAGAACAAAAAAAATATAAAGAAGTTGATGTTTTCCTTAAAGTAAATAGATAATAGGATGCAGTCTACTTGCAATCTGTCATATGATTTGCTCCTTTCTTGGCTTTTATGCTCCGGACCTAGCTTTGATTGCTATAATTAAAACCTGCACAATTAGAAAACACGAGCCAATGATCTACGAGATCTATGTAGCATCATCTAATCACTTTATTCAATAGATCAATATGGTCTTGAAATACATGAAATTATAACATCATATATAGGAAAACAAAAAATTATTTGCATTGATAGAAATGGAGTGAGTTGCAACCGAAAGTAGAGGTTGATATTGTATAAGAGCTTCTCCAAGTTGAATTGTCCTTTCCTTGCCACAAAGTGCACCTCTAGTCACCATAATGCATGGAATAATGTTTCTCACAACATCAACATAAGGTTAGAATCAATCTCCAAAATCCAACCCCTTGCCTATGGATGGATCTAAATATATAGATGAGGGAGGTTGTTCATGAATTCTTATCCTTTTACCAATCTAGGCTTGAGATCCACTCTTGATGGGGGGATGGGCTCAAGGGATAAGGGATGAAAACTCAAAGGTAGGATATGATAGGATTCAAGACCTTTATCCAAGGTGAATAGTTATAACAAATCCTGGAAGCTTCTGGAAGAGGAAGCTTCAAGATTCTTTTCTTTTTTTTCCAAATTTCTAGAATTAGTGCACCCCAAAGACTGAGCAAGCCCATAGTAGGACAACTTGGTATTCAATGTTTTCCAATAAGGGGCCAGGGTGCATCGGTCCTAAAAAACACTGAAATGAGGAGTTTCAGGAAAAAACTTAGGGACATGAGAGATGCATACTTAGGGCTTTATGTAGGGAGGATGACAAAGTGTTCCAAGGATGTGAATGATCCTGTTTGAAGGCTAATTGATTACATGTGACGAAATGGCCTATATCATATTGTCTCATAAAGAGAAACGTTATAAATGAAAACTGATGACTGACGTGCTTTACCTTGTGACAAGTCAAGATCAAGAGAAACCGATGAGATCATCATCTGTTACAATACATTTACATCATGACATTCTTTCTTAGGGAGGCATACCCATACTCAGCACATAAGCTAACATTACATGTACAATGATAAAAATACACGCCCACATATGACTGACGGTGGACCCATGACTGGATGATTGTATGTACGATCATAGCCATCATACATTGTGATCTTGTATTACTCTTAAAATTGTAGCCCAGATGGATGAAACTAGATCTGAGGTCTTCTATCTCATTCACACAACTCACCAATGTATGAGGCTAACCATGTGAATTAATGAGCAGAAGTCCAACATCATGGTAGACACCATATGATTACCTGCCAATGATGTAATTCATTAATAGGAGTGAGATAAACCACCAATGATGTTAATGGATCTTAATGTATTGTAGTACAATCTGTATGGTGTGAATAAATGACTTGATGTCAAGCACCATATAAAATATTTTGATCAAAGGCAAATGATGAAAACCTATCATCGATGATGAGGAAAGTTTCCATTGATGTATGCAAAGACCAATGTATTGAAGAAGTGTTCCTAGGCTAACTTCCTAGATAATGAGTTGATGTCGACAGGAAGTGACCCATCGTAGAAGGGAATTAATGTATCCCCCATCAATGATACGAAACGGGTATCATGACTTGAGATAGAATGATCATATTGATGTTGATATAGAACTGGATCAAGAAACTCAAACATGGAATGAAGGCTTAAGAGTATTGTAGTAGATATTCATTGAATGAATTCTCTTGAACTCAACGATGACACTGGAATGGAGTTGGAAGCATTGAACCAAATCCAAAAACAGAGGCTTTGAAATAGTATGATAAACCAAAAGACAAGAATATTTACGAACCCAAAATCCACGAATATGAAGTGGAAGAGTGTTGTGTTAAAGAGTGACTCGCTGCCATTAACAAAATGGAGTACCCTACTTTCCCAATTTCCTCAACCATACTGGTCAATACCTTTTAATTTTTTAATAAGCTTGAGGAGGATAAAATATGCTTAATCTATAAGTTTATCCTTCAGATGAATCCCTCTAGGAATATTTAACAAACCCAAAGAAGGAGTGGTTTGGTCTCATCATGAATGACGATTCCATCATTGTTTGATGTTTTCACGAGTCCAGTGAAGGTATAACTTGATATCTTTTTCATGTTTACATATTTTGAAAAAGAGACAAAAGGAAAACTCCAAAGGTTCCTTTTCGTAGATAGTCCCTTAGGTCCAAAAATGCAAAAAATAATACCCAAGAGAACCTCTTAGGCTAGTTCGACTAAGGTATTCCTTTTTCATAAGTAGTCTATCTTAGTCTATAAAAGGGTTAAACTTATACTGAGTAGACATCTTTTCATTTAATTTAACAAGTTCGAAAAGACAAGTTCTCAAAAATCTTTTCATATTTTGGGAGTCTGAAAAAAGATGAAAGAGGACTCCAAGGTATTCCTTTTTTGTGAGTTTAAAAGAACAAAAAAGTGATAAAAGTGTGCTCCTCAGTTAAAATAATTTGTTCAAAACGCGACAAAATTTATCAAACAATTGTCGACCTGCTGAGAACAATACAAAAGGGATTAAAAATACATGTTTCATGGTAAAAATGGGTTGTAACTAGGTCAAAACATTAAATATGAATTAAATAATGGAAGAAACAACCATAAATATTAAAAATGATTATTCATATTTACCATTTCACATTTACATTAGCAGTGAGAGTTTTGAGTAGTTTTTTCCCTTGATCTTTTGTAGTTTCTTGTGCTCAATCCAGTGGATTGTTTCATGCACTTCCAGGTAAGAGCTAAGATCTTTCTCTTTCAATCCATGGTTTCATTTTGTGTTTTCATGTAAGTTTTTGGTGTTTTTGAGGGCCTTGGAGTTTAAATAACTCACCCTAGGACCAATGCAACCACATATAGTCAAAAGCTGCATTGCACATAAGTGAAATTACACTATAGGGAGGGGTGAAACACACTATCTCTCTTTATAGGAGCGCGCTGGGTGAAAATCCAAAACTTGTTTACCAATTTCCCTTAAAAAAATTCAATTGTTTTGCATGGAATGGATCCTAATGAGTCTCTTATTGATGTTTAAGGTTTCCATTACCACAAAATATCCTTTACATGGAGAGAAAGAGAACATGAAGAACAAGATTTGAATGCATCTAATGATCCTACTACCATCCAAGCACTGAAAAACTATGGATTGTTGAAATTCTTTTAGCTTCCTGGTGTGAGGCAACTGATGGAATTACTAGAGTATCTTGTTCATTCATGTGATGTTCAAGCACAAGCATTCAGATTCAGGGAACATTTTATCGAGATAACAATAGAGGACATATATTTTCTTACAGGTTTATCCATAAGGGGTGCCCCCATATCTCTCCTAGGTGGGAGAAGGGGTGGAGAAATGATGAAATATTATATTGCCACTTATTGCAAAGCTCGAGCCAAGCCAACTAGGGATGGAAAAATTAGCATAAAAAAAGTAACCCATTTTTCTTTAAGAACAATATTATTCATCATTTCCATATTGATAGGTAGCTCAACACTTCATGTAGCTAGAAGATCATACATGCAGTATGGTTTGGAGTGTTTAGAGCCAAACAGTCTTCAACTGGAGCAAGGGAGTGTTAGTCAATATGAAGGAACAAATATATAAAGCAAGGGAGGCAAAGTTGAAAAACTTTGACTATATTTATAGCTTCGTTTCTTTTTCTCTATAACGGGTTCCATTACCATAGCCTCAACAGATTACTCTCGAGACCATTGATCTGAGGGTTCCATGGATGAGGAGGTGGACAAATCATATATCCCGACATGTAGGTTCATCAGCGACCAGTTTCTCACCAACCTTCTTTGGATGGTTGTGTAGACAGTTCATTATGATCATAGATTATCTATATGCAAGGATGGATTTATGTGACGACCCTGAGCTTGTGATTCCTGAGGGTGAGAGATGGGGTGTTATAGGTAATATATTTCAACCATTTGAAATTTTGAAATTTTGCAAAACAAATAATTGTTTTTATGTTTCCGAGACTAAAATATTGATTTGTTCATGCAAATATTGGGCATGTTCAACCTATAGGTGCTTCATATATCTATAGCACAAGAGAAAATCCATAAGAGGTAGTATAACTAAGACATTTTGCTCCAGTAGGATGGGATGCACTACAAGATCTCAATTTATTCGAGACCATAACAAAGGTGAAGCGCCACATGGAGGGGTTGACACATGAAATATATGAGACTGTCATCAACTAGATTCTGATGCAATTTCAACAACACACTATTGGAGTGTCTGTTGGCATTATGATATAGGTATGACAAAAGTGTTCTCCTTGATGGCAACTCTCTCAGATGAAAGATCACAGTATAGAAGGTAAACAACAAGAATGAAGAAATAAAGGTATACACGGGTTCACCATTGACCAAGCCGCGTATACATGCAAGTTCATTGTATACAAAGTCACGTATACAAAAATGTATACGCAGGTTCACCATTGACTAAGTCATGTACACATGTAGGTTCACTATATACAAAGGCGCATATAACGTACACACACACTTTCATAGAAGGAAAGGTGCATACATGTTGGAAAACTAAGTTTTGGTCTGTGGTATTTGGTCCATGTTATTTTGGTATTGATCCATGGTATTTGGTCCGAGGTATTGACCCCAGGTATTGCGTCCAAGGTATTGGTCCTATGTGGTTTTGGACCATGGTATTGAGAGAGGCCTAAACCTATATAAGGAGAAGAAGATCATTAGGCCAAAGGGCAAGTGTGCAAGTGATGGATATCTAATGAAGTGTGAGATCTAGTATGATGGTTATGGGTTTGTGATGATTTACGTGATCTGAACCATGGATGCACCTATGTGGTCAATGATGGATGATGGATCGAGATCATAAGGCTTGGAATGTACTATCATTATGTGGTTTGATCATGGATAGAGTAGATCTGAATTATTGACACATGTTTTATAGTATAAATGTGTTATAATCTAGGTATGACTAATGTCTAGAATAGCTGCAAAGTTATGAGTAAATATTTGCAGATCTGTACATGGGTTCACTTTGGTAAAAGAACATATACACGTTGGTTCAGCTCATCAGAGTATCGTATACAGTATGAAGTATGATATTTGAATTTGCAGTTGGATCTGGTTGTTGTTGCAAAATTTTATGGTCTGCTCTATATTCCGGTGACTGTGTTTTGTTGATGACAAGGGTTTCAATGTTTCAGTGTTGGGTGATTCAGATATTGATGATGCAGATGTAGTTGATGGGTGTATTGCAGTGGTGATTAATTTTTTATTGATGGATCCAATCTGAAAATTTATGAAACGTGGTCCTTGGAAGAAAAGAGAAGGTCGTAGCCTTCTACAAGTCGGCACCTATGTACTAGTAAATATATTGGCTAGTACATGAGCTAGGGGTTTGTAGCTCCCTTTGAGTAGAAGCTAGAGAATGAGATAAGGTTGTAGTCTTCTACAGGCGCGTGCCTGCGTATTGGTATGAGTCTGCACCAGTACATAATTGTAAACAAGTTTTTCTTGTCTTAAAGAAAACATCAGCAAGTGGTTTTTGTCCCACATTGAGTTTCCACCTTATATCATGGTGTTCATGTGTGTCTCTTATGTGTGATGATTTGTTTTGTTTTTACTACTCCTGGTTACTATTTATATGGTTAATGATATTTTGATGTACTGATTAAAGATTAACATATGATGAATTAACTGAATCATAAGTTTGTTGGATATACACTAGTTGCATTAAACACAGTTGCGTGTACACGCGAGTTTCCTTAACTGAAGTAGCATATATGAATCTGATTATGGAAATGAAAAAGTTATTGATTTGCTAATACTGATTCACCCCCCCCTCTCAGTATTATTTCCAATAGTGCCTAGCTATATTAGTCGACTACTATGCAAGATAGCTCACGCAATGGAATGTTATCATGAGCACTTTGATTAGTCTACTTAGGTATTTGTATGTAGTTTTTAATATGGGTCACGTGACTGTATGTATCTTGAGCACAAATTTTGTAAGACCAGACTTTATATATATCTACATTCAATGTTTCCATGTTCCTATTATATTTTCAATAGATATGATGTGTATTGAAACTTATTTACATTCATTGCAAATGTCTATCTAAAACATAATTAGCAAGAGCATTTCTCAATGTGTTTATATTTTTAGAAATATGTTCACATTGTATGAAATCAAAGTATCTTTCTAGAAGGAAAACCCTTAAGAAAATGTGAAGGATGGTAAGACTTATAACCGAATAAACATTAGTAAGTTGTAGTGCCAGGAGTTGTGAGTAAGGTTTGATTACTAAATGATGGATACCATGTGAAATAGCATCAGAAAATAGCTTGACCACTGCACTATACTCAGTGATGTTGTTGGTAGAGTGACTGATACAAATCCCTTGTAGATTCACTAACTCTCCATTTGGAAAAAATATAGCCTACACTACAGAGGATATGTTTTGAGTACTACGACTAACACCATAAAGATAACCAAAATACAGTTCAATGGATGTCGTCATCTACAAAACAAACATAAATGGGATCAATAGAAACCATAGGAAACTCCAAAGAGACACACTCAACACACCTATATACAGTATGTATAGAGTATACTACACATGAGATCAAGCATAGTATTCCTTTAGGTACAACCCATTTCTAGGCTACGAAAATGGAATTCCATTAAAATCAACTAAGTCATAGGCCCCTTTAACAAGAACAAGCCTAACAATATATGGACCTCGCGACATAAGTTAAAACTTTATTGGTCCTAACTTATCATATTCTTGATCATATAAAAGAATAAGGTCTCCTTCTGAGAAGAAACGAGGCTTGAGACTTTTGTCGTATTGCACCTTAATACATATTTTATGGGATTCATATGCTAAAGAGGCATAAATCTGTGTCTCATCTAAAGGAGTCACATGTAAAAGGTGTTCCTCTTCTACGAAAGTGGTAGGAAGAAGTTCTACAACTAGTTTTAGTGATGGAATCTCACATTCAATTCGAGGGATTGCTTCCAGACCATAAAAACAATAGAAACGATGTAAATCTGATCATAGTCCTAACTGAGGTTCAGTATGCCCAAAAGGTAGCATGAAGAATCAAATGCCAGTCTGATTTATGGAGCCCTACAATATGTTGAAGCATAGTTTTGAGAAACTTATTCATAGCCTCAAATTTTCCATTAGCCTAAGGATAGTAGGGGGTGGAACCTTCATGGGAAAGTCCCATATTAGCAATTATTTCAAACATCATATGATTCCATAAATGCTTTCCATGATCCATAACTATGGCTTGCAGAACACCAAACCATACGATAACATGATTGAAGAAGAAATTTGTAGTCATTTCACTAGTAATATCAAATGTAGGCATTGCCTCAGCCCATTTAGTAAAAATAATCTACTGCAACAATTATATAACCATGCAGTCGAGTGAGGGTTACATGTCATGAAGTCAAATCCCCATTTTGAAAAAAGATCAACGATGATGATGGGATACAATGGAGTAGGTGGAGCATGAGCATTACGATCATAAATTTGGCACGCATGACACTTGTAGAAAACGAGAATACAATCATGAAAAATGGTATGCTAAAAGTAACCAGCACGTAGGATCTTTTATGTGGTAGCATAGCCAGACAAATGAACCCCACATGCCCCCAAATTGCATTCATTAAGGACTTTCTCTACCTTCTCATGTGTGAGACACCTTATTAAAATCATATAAATATCATGTTGATAAATGGTTTCACCAATAATAATGTAATTTTTGGCTTGGTATCAAATACGTCGCTGCTCAGAGCGAGAGGTATCGGATTGCAAATTTTGGGTCTAGAGATATATCATAATGTCTCGATACCATGATTCAAATGATGAAATCAGAAACAACAACTCATCAGGGATAGAATATTCAAATGTCGATCCAAAATCAGGAGAGGGAAGGTCACACATAAGTTCAATGAAAACTAGGGATTTATTTGAGATGGACTTGATGAATTCTAGGTCAAACTCTTGCAGGATGACGATCCATTTAGAATATCCCCCCCCCCCCCCATCAATTGACGTGACAAAATATATGTCATAGGTTTGCAATCTGAAACAACTGTAGTTTTTCAGAGTAATATGTAATGGCAGAACCTTTGGATGGCTTGAACGACTACCAAAACCAAATTTTCTACATGGTTATATCCAACATTGGTATCATTGAGATTTCAATTCAGCTAATATATGGGATTTCCAATCCCTACATTGTCTTCCTAGACCAATACCATTTCTATAGTAGAAATGGAAGCAGTGACATACAGGAAATAACCACACTAGCAATCAAGGGGATATAAAATAGATGCCCAAACCAGTACATCTTTCAGGGCATCAAACGCCTTTTGAGCAGCATTGTCCTAATGGAAGGGAACCCATTTCTTAAGTAGGTGAGTTGATCCTTTGGTCAAATCAACATAATTAAGGATGGACCTTCGCAGGAAGTTAGCCTTCCCTTGAAGTTGTTGAATCTAAACGTGAGAACAAGGCAAAGGTAGATCGATGATTTCCTATAACTTCAAAGGATCGATACAAATTGCATGTTTTGAAATGACAAAACCAAGAATTCGATGAGAACTAATGTAGAAGACACATTTGTGCAGATTAAGTTGAATATTATAGTGTCTACACCTAAAGAAAATGGCCCTAAGATGCATCACGTGATCAGTCTGATGTTTAGAATGAGAAGGGAGATCATCCAAATAAGGTTTCATGATGTGTTTACTGTTGCGAAAAGTGTAATCCATTTACCAATGAAATGTGGCCCCAACATTCTTTAAACCAAAAGGGAGTTTTAGGTAGGCGAATGGACCCGAGGGATAGATAAATACTATTTTAGTTTAATCTGGTGGGAGAATGTTGATTTTATTATATCCATAGAAACCATCCATGAACAAATAGATTTTGCAGCCAACACATTCATCAACAATCTAGTCGATAAATGGGGTCGGGTGATTGTCCTTTGGACAAGCACAATTTACATCCTGATAATTGATGCATAGATGGATTTTTCACTACTTCTTCATGACAGGGACAATATTTGACACCTAATCGGTCAAAGGAACATGGTAGATCAAACAACCATGATATTTTTTTTCAAATTCAGTGTTTATTGTAGCAGCCTTCTTGGGATGGACTGAAGAGAGGAATTGTTGGACTAGTTTAACATCAGGATACGTTTTAATTTCATGCACCACTATATTTGAGTCGATACTTGGAATTTCATCATAGGTCCAAGAAAAGACATCTCGAAACTCCTGAGAAAAGGCTTTATAGGTTTTAATCTCGAATGGAGAGTAAGATGCGCCAATGTGTAGATTTTTGGTAATACATGTTTAACAAAGATATCAAGAGCTATCGTCTCTTCAATATTTGAGAGATTCTTTCCAGAGTCAACTTCATGAATAGAAACAAAATTCATAAAAGACTCGATGATATTGGGTAGATACACATCACTGAGATTATCCTCAATGGAATATGGTAAGGAGGAATGATGGTGATGATCATCCCACAGTGCATCGTCTGGCATCACGATCTCCATGATGTTCTCATTGGTAGAGAATGTACAATAGAACATATGAGAATAGGTACCATAATCCAATGATTGGTCGACCAAATTAATCAGAGAGAAGGAATAATATGCACAAGCTAAATAGATGGCTTCATAATCAAGCTCAATGGGGCTAAGCGGCATCCAGTTTCCAAAACTATGGATGTTAGTTTCATTTCGAACAATCCATGGATCAATCAAGATAGTAGAATACGATTTCATATTGATATAAGCAATCGATGGTGAGGGCTGGCAGCAGGAAGTGGCAGGCGGTGCCAGATCTTTTATGCGAAGAAGTCACACAAAGCCTGTCGGTTTACTGCAAACCTTTCATTTAACTATGGTCAATACAAGCGATTCGGTGGACTTGGACCCGGAGTTGGAGGATATACTATCCATGTGGGGTAAGGAACCCACAGAAAAAAATATTGAGCTTTTCTTTGGGGCCTATAAGCTCTCAAAAAAGCCTGGGTTTTCACAGGAGACAAATCCTTCTCCTTTAGTCCAAGGCAGCAGCTCAGTCAGGGGGAATATCAAACCTCGCCTCCAGGACTCATGCAACCTGGCAGATAATAGGGAAGCTGAGGAGGAAGGACCATCATTAGGAGGTCTTCATTATGCCTATAAGGACAAGCTTAAATCGGCCCGGCTTCTTCCTCTAAAGGGGTCTGTGGGAACAGGTTTGTCGGGACAATACGTGGATCCTGGATCTGGAAGGGTTCCTGGCGGGGTTTCTCAGTCTTCTAGATCCCTGCTGTTGAAGGACGACTCTTTTCCAAAACTCAGCAATGAAGTTGTGGAAAAACTGGGCGTTCCCACCGGAGATACGAGGGGATATAATGATCAGGCTCAAGTTCTTTTGCACAATGGGGATCCAACTGATAATTCTTCGGCCCCTGTTCAGCCTCGGGCGGAGGTAGTTTCACAACCGGATCCAGTCCAAGAAGATCAAGTATGGAAGGGCGAAGCTGGAGAAAACAGAGATCCGACTGAAGGCGCAAAGAGAAAAGGTGGGAAACAAAAATACAAAGGACAGATTGGTTCACAGGAGTTGGTAGGGAATTTAGTATTAGGTATGGATATCTCCATTGAAGAAGCATTGGATGTAGCGGAAAACACTCTTGTTGGAAGGGTCAGAGGAAAAAAGTTCTCGTCTACATTTATACAAGCTTGGGGCCATCAAGTTTTTGTTTCAGAAAGCCCTCTTCGGTTTGAAACCCAAGTTCTGGCAAAAGGCTGGTTTACTCTTCGTTTCGAAGAAAAAAGAGATGCAGCATGGGTTCTGGAGCGTAACTGGAGCATTGGGAGTATCCCGGTCCTGTTAAAACACTGGAATCCCCTCTTCGATGCTATGAAGGAAAGAACAGACGAGTTTCCTGTATGGGTGAGGGCCCCGGGCCTTCCATCTTTTTTATGGACCAAATCGGTGTTTAAAGCAATTGGTAACAGACTGGGCACATTCATGGAGGCCGACAAATCCTTCTTGAAAACGAAGAACCGGGTAATGGCACGTATCCTGGTGAGACTCAATCCTAGTGGTGGCCTCCCTCAAAAGATCAATTTAGAGTATAAAGAGTATCTTTTTGAGCAGCTCCTTGACTATGAACACCTGCCATTCCGGTGTCATATCTACCACGAGTATGGGCACCTTGCTAATGAATGCCCTCTGTTCAGTCGAAGGAATCGCTTTCGCAGAAAACCTATATCTAGAGACTCTTACATCAATCGGATCCCCCATTGCCAGGAAAAAGCTGGAAATGCGAGCCGGTCAGCGGAAGACATAGAGACTGAGAAATGTGTGAAGGAGCCAGCAGTGGAAGAGGCACAGTTCAATGGGCAGCTCCGGGAAGATGTACCACTGAGCTCGGACCCTTTGGAGGAGAATGCCAAGGATGTAGTGGAAAATCCTCAATCCATCAATGACCAGGAAAAGGTTGTGCGCTCAGTATCTCCTTCTCTCCCCCTACAAAATCCTGAGCCTGTTTTTAATTCTATGCATGTATCCCCTTCTGTTCTTCCCCATCATTCTTCGGATCAATATATTAGTGTGGAAACTCTATCTGAATATCACAATACTTCGGATACATTGCCATCCCTAGATTTGAATAGTGAAGAGAAATGGCCCCCTCTGGTCTCCCCTCCTTCACATAAGCAATGCCCTTACAACCTTAGATCAATGGGGGGAAAATCTGTTCGGTCTAATGCTACTGGGGGGTTAGGGCAATCTCCTTGCTGTAGTTTTATAAAGAACAAGAGAGGTAGGAAGTCATACATATCAAAGGCAAAATTGAAAGCAAAATTGGACGTGGCCGATGGAAAACAACAATCAATTCCTGGGGTTCTTAGAGCGATGCAAACTCCATATCAGATTATCAAATGATCTTGTCATCATGGAACTGCAGAGGGTTAGCCAATAAACCTAAAAAATTGGCATTGAGAGACTGGATTCAAAACTCAAAAGCAGACATTGTTTTTCTTCAAGAAACTCTAGGGAAGGGAGATGAGGTGGAAGCTATGCTTAAGACACTGGTTCCGGGCTGGGTTTTTTCTGCCATCGACGCATCAGGTCACTCAGGGGGTCTTGCAATTGGATGCAAAGAAGGAAGAATTAAAGTTATCAATCAATGGGGTACAAAGCATGTTCTGGGGATGGAGGTCCTCACTCCTGTCTCCCCTCGTCCTTTCACCATTTTAAATATCTATGGTCCCTGCCAAGGAACAGAATCCTTCTGGCTGGATATGATGGCAAAATCGTATATGAAGGCCTCTTTGCTGATTGTGGGAGGTGACTTGAATTTCACTATGGGTAGAGCTGAGGCATGGGGACCCTCAGCTAGAGAGGATCCCTTGACGGACTTTTTTCACAAACTTATCGAAGATCATCACCTCACAGATCCACATCCGATAAAGCTCAAGCCTACTTGGCGGAATCGAAGAGTAGGGGAGGACCGGATAGCAAAGAGACTAGATCGCTTTCTCCTATCAGAGGCTCTCATATCAAATGCTCCTATTATCAGACAGTGAGTGGAGGAAATAGGTAATTCTGATCATTTTCCGATATTTCTGGATTGTGCCATTCCGCCCCCAAAACCTCCGTCTCCTTTTAAATTCAATCCATCATGGCTTCAAGATCCTTCCTTCGTTGCTATTTTCAAAGATACTTGGATACACCCGAGCACAAGCACAAGAGATGATAAAGGCTTTCTGTTCATGGAGAACCTTAAGAGATTAAAAAAAGCAACATTAATTTGGGCAAAAGAAAGGAGGATGAAACAGAACGAAGATCTTCACAAAATCAGGGAGGAATTGAAGATGTTGGAGAGTCCTGAGGAGGATGGCTATCAATCTCAATCTACAAAAGACAGAATTCTTCATCTGGAAAAATGTCAAAATAAAATTCTTTTAGACAAGGAAGAAGAATGGAGGATAAAGAGCCGGGAAATATGGTTAAAATCGGGTGACGAAAATACCAGGTTCTTTCACAACTATGCAAAAGGAAGGAAATCAGCAAATACCATTTGGAGCCTAAAAGATGAAGAAGGAAGGGAGGTTAGCTCTTTTTCGGATCTTGCCAGCTTAGGGAAGAGGCATTTCGAAAGGATTTTCACTGATTCAGGGGAGGCCACTATAGCACAAGTCCTTAGAACAGCTCAGTGCTTTCCGCGGTCCGTGGAGGAGGAAGAAGCAGAGGACCTGTCTAGACCTGTTTCTAAGGAGGAAGTCGAGGCAGCAATGAAAATAATGGCAAAAGACAAAAGTCCTGGCCCGGATGGCTAGACTATTGAACTTTTTCTTTTCTTTTTTGACTTGATTGGTTCAGAAATCACTGATGTAATAGAAGAATCAAGAATGAAGGGAGAGGTCTACAGGCCTTTTAATGCCACATTTATAGCCCTCATTCCTAAGAAGGAGGATCCGGGGATCCTTGAAGATTTCAGACCGATCTCCTTGTGCAACTGTATTTATAAAATCATAGCAAAAGTGATTGCCATCCGAATCTTCCCCTTCCTGTCCAAGAACATCTCATCGGAACAGTTCGGGTTTCTTGATGGCAGGCAAATCCATGAGGCAATCAAGGTCGCGCAGGAGGTCATCCATAGTGTCAGACAAAAGAAAAAGAAGGGAGCAATCTTAAAAATAGACTTAGCCAAAGCCTATGATCGTGTTAGTTGGCTCTATCTGCGAATGATGCTGACTCATTTGGGGTTCAACTACACTTTCACCAGCTGGATTATGGGCTGTATCTCAAGTGTTACTTTTACAGTGCTGATCAATGGTTCTGCTTCCTCTTTTTTCAATAGTCAAAGAGGTCTAAGGCAAGGATGCCCCTTATCGCCGCTCTTATTCCTGTTAGTGGCAGAAGGCTTGAGCAGACTGATTCACAAGGCCAGAAGAGAAGGGAAAGTAAAAGGTATCGAGGTAGAAATCAATCTCTTTATCTCTCATTTGCTTTTCGTTGATGATATACTGATTTTTACAAATGGTTCATCTAACGAAATTAAGGAGTATAAAAGCATTTTTGATCTCTTTATGAAAGCCACCGGGATGGAGATAAACACTAGAAAGTCTCAAATTTGTGTAGCTAATCTTGAAAGAAGGGAAAGTGATAGAATATCCAATATTTTCACTTTTCCTCTACAGCCTTTGGACACACCCTTTAAATATTTGGGTTTCTGGTTAAAGCCAGTGGCCTACAAGAAAGAGGACTGGCATTGGCTTATTGCAAAGATTGAAGCAAGAATAAATCATTGGAGTTTCAGGTGGCTGTCCAGAGCAGGCAGATTGACACTCCTCAAATCAGTCCTATTAGCCATCCCAGTTTACTGGGCTGCCCTTACCTGGGTCCCTAAAGGTGTGCTGGAGAAAATAAGGAAGATATGTAGCAGATTTTTATGGGCAGGCATGGCGAAGGATTCTTCTGTTCTTCCATGGGTGGCTTGGGATAAGATTGCAAGACCGAAAGATTGGGGAGGGTGGGGAATAAAAAGGCTCCCCGAATTCAACTTGTCGCTGGCTGCTAAGTCTGGGTGGAGGCTAATATCAAGGGAAAACCTATGGACAAAGGTTGTCAGAAGGAAGTACATAGACCCAACTCCTTTGGAAGATTGGATCAGAAGTCAGCAGAAGAATCAGAAGAACATATCAGTCATATGGAAGGCTACGCTGGAGGCTTTCACCATGATAGAACAAGGTCTTGCCTGGAAAGTTGGAGATGGCAGCCACATCAGAATTGGAAGGGACCCGTGGGTGGGCTGCAGTGAAGCTTATACTCTATCCCCGGGTCTTCTTAGACACCTTGACAGCAAAGGCATTGTCACTCTTAATCAGGTGGAGAAAGTGGGCCTCTCTAATGTATGGGGTCAGGCTTGGAAAAACGATGTCGATCTTGGTATAAATGTCCGATGGAAGAATGAATGGGCCTCCTTCATCCAAGAACTCCACCGCTCTCATGTAAGACTCAAAGAAGGAAATGACAAGCTGATTTGGGCATTGGGTAAAACAGGAGAATACTACCCCAAAGAAGGATACTCTTACCTAATGAAACAGAAAGGATGGGATATTCCTGAGTGGTGGTCAAAAAGCATATGGAAACTGACTAGTCCGGCAAAAGCTCGTCTCTTCCTTTGGTGCATGCTGAAAGGGAAAATTCCAACATGGGATAGACTACAAACTAGATACCTTATCGGCCCTGGTCGATGCCCTTTGTGTAAATCAGAAGAGGAATCCATCAGACACCTTTTTTCATATTGCACTGTCTCCTTAAAGATTTGGGATGAGCTTACAGGTCTGCTAAATATCAAAGCTCAATGGGGATCTGCTCCTCTGGAAGTGGCATGGAAAAACTGGTGGCAGAATCATCCGGACGGCTCTATGAGAAACTTGCCTATCATTTTCTTCTGGGGTGTGTGGTTAGCAAGAAATAATAGTATTTTCCATGATAAGTCCACCCCTTCATCAGTTATCGCTTCAAATTGTGCAGTAATATACTCCACTATTCCAGCTCCCGAGGTAAAATCCAAACCAACTCGAGACAAGCCCTTCACCATAAGGGAAGGCATCCCCTGGGCATTTTATGATGGAGCATCTCAGAATAACAGGGCCGGCGCTGGCATGAGCATTCATCTCTCTGCAGATCATTATCTCAAGGCTTCTGTTGGTTTGGGCTCCGGGACTAATAATTTTGCCGAGTTGTCTGCTTTACACCTCTTGCTTTGTTGGCTTCTCCAGAGGAACATCCTTTCCATCCAAATTTTTGGCGATTCTCAGAACGTCAACAATTGGGTCAATGGCAATGCATTATGTCATAACCAGACTTTAAAGCCCCTATTAGAAGAAATAATGCTTTTAAAGTCGTCTTTTACCAGGTTACATTTATGTCATATCTACAGGGAAAATAATGAAGAAGCCGATCAATTGTCAAAGGCTGGGTTACAACAGATCCTGGGAGGATGGGCGACAGAGGAATTTTATCAGGGACATCAAGCCTTTTCTATACAGCCACCATTCGCTCCTCCTTCCTGAGCTGGGTTTTCTTCCTCTCACATTTCAAACACAGGTTCTGTTATGATTATCGGTTCAAAAACTCTGTTTTTTTTCATATTACATATAGAGTATCTTCTGTCCCAGGTCGCAACAAACAGGTTTCAAATTCACAATCATCACCCAAGCAGTTGGAATGATGATGACACTGTTTTTTAGTCCTCAGGTTCTGCTATCCATCGTAGAAGGAGACCTTTAAAGTTTTGTTTTTAAATCAGTGTTTTTTCTTAAATACGCTGAAAACGGGTTTATGCTGGACAGATATTCTTACCAGTGCGATTTTTGTTTGTATAATGAAAGTTTTTTAAAAAAATGCTCAAAGGAAGTACCAGCCAGTATCTGGAACAGTCCTCAGTTGACAAACTTCTTCGGAAGTGGCTCAAACAGATTGTAAAAAATTATTTTTCATTTTGCTAATGAAAAGTTTTCTGGTTTTTTCCTTGGAAAAAATAAACCCTATGAATAATATTATACCCTAGGAATATTAACCCGTAGATTAATAAACCCAAATGATTGATATTATAAATCCAAGGGAATAATAAACCCAATGGATTAGTTCTAAATCCCCAAGGTACTATAAACTCAAGGGAATAATATTAAACCCAAGGGATTAGTATTATAAACCCAAGGTATATAAACCATAAGATAAATACTATAAACCCAAAAATAAACATGGTTTCATGGTTCATTTTCATATTAAGACAATCTGTGTCACGATGCAACATTAGACCATGGTTGACCATGATTGATTTTCATATTGAGATAATCTTTGTCACAATACGACGCTGGACCATGGTTGATTTTCATATTGAAAAAATCTATGTCACAATGTAACGTTGGACCATGGTTGACAATGATTATAAACCCAATGGATTAATACTAAACCCAAGGATTAACATTATAAAACCTATGAATAACATTATACCCTAGGAATATGAACCCTTATATTAATAAACCCAAAGGATTGATATTATAAACCCAAGGGATTAATACTATAAAACAAAGGGAATAATATTGAACCGAAGGGATTAATACTACAAACCCAAGGAATATAAACCCTAAGATAAATATCATAGACCCTAAAATAAACATGATTAACCATGGTTTACCATTGTTGATTTTTATATTGAGGCAATCTTTGTCACAATGCAACGTTGGACCATGGTTGACCATGATTGATTCTCATATTGAGATATTTTTTGTCACAATGTGACATTGGACCATGGTTGACCATGATTATAAACCTAAGGAATTTATATTAAACCCTAGGATTAATACAATAAACCATATGAATAATATTATACCCTAGGAATATGAAACCCTTAGATTAATAGACCTAATGGATTGATATTATAAATCCAAGGGAATAATCCTAAAACCCCAAGGTATTATAAACTCAAACGAATAATATTAAACCCTAGGGACTAATATTATAAACCCAAGATATATAAACCCTAAGATAAATATTATAAACCCTAATATAAACATGGTTTACCATGGTTGATTTTCATATTGAGACGATCTTTGTCACAATGAGACATTGGACAATGGTTGACCATGATTGATTTTCATATCGAGATAATCTTTATCCCAATGCGACATTGGACCATGATTGATTTTCATTTTGAGAAAATCTTTGTCACAATGTGACATTAGACCATGACTGACTGTGATTATAAACCCAAGGGATTTAAATTAAACCCAAGGATTAATATCATAAACCCTATGAATTATATTATACCTTAGAAATATAAACCCTTAGATTAATAAACCCAAGGGATTGATATTATAAACCCAAGGGATTAACATTATAAACCCAAGGTATATAAACCCTAAGATAAATATTATAAACTCTAAAATAAACATGGTAGACCATGGTTTACCAGAGTTGATTTTTATATTGAGGCAATCATTGTCTGCGACATTGGACCATGGTTAACCATGATTGATTTTCATATGGAGACAAACTTTGTTACAATGCATCGTAGGAAATGGTTGATTTTCACATTGAAAAAATATTTATCACAATGTGATGTTGGACCATAGTTGACCATAATTATAAACCCAAGGGATTTATATTAAACACAAGGATTCATATTATAAATCCTATGACTAATATTATACCCTAGGAATATGAACCATTAGATTAATAAACCCAAGAAAATAATAAACCTAAGGGATTACTACTAAAAACCCAAGGGGTTATAAACCGAGAGAATAATATTAAACCCAAAGGATTAATATTATAAACCCAAGATATATAAACCCTAATATAAATATTATAAACCTTAAAATAAACATGCTTGACCATGGTTTACCATGGTTTATTTTCATATTGAGACAACCTTGGCTCAAAGCAACGATGGGCTCTTGGGAAAATACCACTTCTGTTCATGCCATTCCTCCCTGCAACTTTAGCCCCTACAATGCCTCTGCCCTCATGAAGTGGTGGCACCTAGTTCCCGCACAACCACTGGGAGATGCTGTAATCTTTATTGCTGTATCGATTTTGGCTCGGGCATCCATTTCACCTGCAGCTTGAATTTGCAAATTCTCATCCCCTCGGCACTAGTAGCTCATCCCTCTACAGAATTGCCTGTTAAATCCACTGCAACGCTGCAGCCCACTGTGCCTAATTCGGACCAAAACTCGCGTCCAATTGCAGAAAGCATGGTGCGCCATAAGATGCGCAGCCACAGAGGTGGAAACCGAGGGAGACTGAGTCACTCCAGGCACTCTTCTGCTTTGGAGACCACCTCCTCTATGGCTGAGCAGAACATTGGCTGCTACCCGATACACGTAGTGGTAGAGGTCGTTTCCACTTGGGGGCCTCTGCTACGCCTCCCTCCACTTCTGGCCCTTCTCCCATAAGCACTCCACCAGCTCCTCAACCACACTCCCAGAATGCTCAATTTACCTTTCAATTTGCCCTGAACCAGCCCCTCATTACTGCCACCATTACCATTAGTTTTCATGAGGAGAAGCAAAATTCGGAGGCACAAGACTCTGAGGTTGGCGATCGAATCACAACAGTTGAGGAACACAGAGCAATGGGTGATGGCCGCACTGAAGCAATGAGGCTCTCAGGCATTGCTGTGGGAGGATGCACCACTTTCGGGAGCAGCGAACCCA
Source organism: Pinus taeda (assembly GCA_000404065.3). Lineage (NCBI taxonomy): Eukaryota > Viridiplantae > Streptophyta > Pinopsida > Pinales > Pinaceae > Pinus > Pinus taeda. Next base: position 32,605 of record APFE031409581.1, on the reverse strand, counting down.
AGGCCAAGACAAAACTGGCACAATCGAGTCTTTAGGGTGCAAGGGAGTGAAGCACAGAGCTGCCAACTAGACGCACAGGGAAGGAAGTGGAAACGGCTCCGTAGATGAATTGGGTCATCGATGAATATTGTTGCATCATCGAGGAAGAGCAACTGGAGCTGCAGACGGGCAACACAGAGACTACGCCACTGGCAAGTGGCACCATGGATGAGTACATATGCTTCAATGTGGAGGAGCATCCTCCGTCACCGCCACGTCCCTAGCCGCTACCTCGATGCCATGTGTTCGATGCCTGGTTTGCCACCTTGCTGCCATTCAATGTGCCACACGCTTGCCTAGTAGACTGCCACTCAGCTGCCACATGTCTCAGGTTCATTGGGACTTTGTTCTTCAGTTTCTGTTTTTTAATTGTTTTTTTGTTGGGGAACACTAAAATTTTAGGCTCTTCAGTTGGGTTTACCTTTTTAGTCTCCTCAGATACAATGATGCAGAACTTGTTAATTTGCTGGTTTTCCCTGCGTGGGCAGCAAGATCATATTTTTAAGAAACTTCGATTAAGAATTGGTTTCCCTTCTGGGCAGTTCAAATCTAGCTTTTTTGTTGGTTGATGCCTTTCCTCTAGCATAGCTAAGTACAGGCTTCGGCCTCTGTGTATGATAGTTTTCTTACCTTAATAGAATTAGCATAACTTATATATATATATATATATATATATATATATATATATATATATATATATATATATAATATATATATATAATATATAATAAACACTATGAATAATATTATACCCTAGGGATAAAACCCTTGATTGACCATGATTGATTTTCATATCGAGACAATATTTGTCACAATGTGGCATTGGACCATAGTTGACCATGGTTGATTTTCATATTGAGACAATCTTTGTCACAATGTGACATGGGACCATGGTTGACTATGGTTAACCATGGTTGATTTTCATATTGAGACAATCTTTGTCACAATGTCACACTGGACCATGGTTGACCATGATTGACCACGGTTGACGATGGTTGACAATGGTTGACCATGTTTGATTATGAACCATGGGTGACGTTGAACTATGGTTGACCATGATTATAAACCCAGGGGATTTATATTAAACCTATGGATTAATATTATAAACCCTATGAATAATATTATAACATAGGAATATGAGTCCTTAAATTAACAAACTTAAGGGATTGATATAATAAATCCAAGGGATTAATACTAAAAACCCAAGGTATATAAACCATAAGATAAATTTTATAAACTTTAAAATAAACATGGTTTACCTGGTTGATTTTCATATTGAGACAATCTTTGTCACAATGTGATGTTGGATCATAGTTGACCATGGTTGATTTTCGTATTGAGACAATCTTTAATAACGTAAACTTTGAAACGGGAACTATAAACTCAAAACGAGAACTCTAGCCAAAAAACCCCCCAAAAAGATGAAAAACAACCTAAAAACGAAAAAGGTTGATGCTGGAATACTTGAATGTCAGAAAATCTTAAAATTTTTACAAATTTTCAACTATGGTATTATGGAAAAAAGTTATGACTAAAAAACATTTAAAAATGAATACTTGAATGAAAGGGTCATCATACGAGGAGTAATTTCTTTTTTAAATGTTAAAAATATGACGACTTTAAAATCTTAGCCTAGGGCAACTTGACACATTGCAACAAAATTTTTTAAGTCAACTATCAAATTTACACACAATGTAACCAAACTCGACCCATTGTAATGAAAACTTAAATATCAATCATGAAATTGACACATTATGAAGGCTTACTTGATCTTTTATAACAAGAACTTTAAAATCAACAATCAAATTGAGACATAATGAGATTGGATTAATTGTCGAGGATCGGCACAGACCATGTAAGAAAAATTAAAATAAAAAAAAATGAGAAATATAAAAAAACACGCAAAAAGCAAACAATAAAGAAACACACTTTATCTAAAAAAACATGAGAAAAGAATAAAACAAAAAATAAACTTAAAAAAATAAAAACACAAAATTAAAAAAAATAAGTACAAGTAAGTAATAAATATTAAACATATAAAAATAAAAAACATAGAAAAATAACAAATATAAAAAAGGCCCAAAAAAAACACAAATATAATACTACGTAAAAAACAAAAAATAAATCAAACATAACCAATAACAAAAAAAAGCAAAATTAACTAGATAAAACATTTAAGAGAAAAAACAAAAATTAAAAAGACTATAAAAAATTAAACAAATATACAAAATAAAAAAGCGATATTGAAATAATTCTAAATAATTAAAAAACAAACAAAAAAACATTCAAATTAAATAACTAGCATTTGCACCAGATGTTGCAAAGGAAACGTCGTAAGGCATAAATTGAAGAAAGCAAATAGAGCAAAAAAATACTTTGATAAAAAATAAAAATATATTAAACACTCAAATCAATGCCCCATTAACTAGAACCACTTAGTAGACATTCCATATGAAATGGGCATATGATCCAAGAACATTGCTGCATAAGAGAGCCAATTAGCGAGCTAACATAAGTATAAATGGTTTCATATACTAAAATCCACAGGTCTAACAAATCTTGCTTAGCCATTTAAGATATAGAAGCTATCTTGTTTAGCCATTTAAGATATAGAAGCTTCGAAACCTTTGTATATGAGCTATTGTCAAAGGGATGCCCTTGTCCTCATAAGCATTACCACTAGTACCGAGCATTACCACTGAATTTCGAATTTTTTCACGTTCGCCAAATTCCAAACCTGAAGGTTTCATGGAACCCTTGACTTAGCTCCCCACAACGTGGTGCAAGTTGCATAATTCAGTTTCACTCAATCGTTGAATTTCTGTGTTTTTCACCCACAATGCATGATCTACAAATTTCCCAATTCTTAGAGAACGAGAGAACAAAATTACCTTCAAATCAGAATTTTACCAGAAAATTAAATTCCCAAAGCATACATGTGTTTGTATTTTGTATAACAAAATCCTATAAATTCTGCATTTTTCGTAGTCAGCACAGTATGTTGTATACATGAGATAGATCTGGGCAACTGTATTCATGTCAAAGTTGACAGCTAGTCCACATTTTAAAGATTCAGGAAAAAAGGAAAAATATACTGCATCACAGTCTAACCCAGATCGAGATGAGCCCTTGATATGCTGAGCCTTCTCTAAGATGGTCATTCAATGTGCCACCTCTCCTTTTTGATTTCCATTTGAACGCCTAGACTGCACCTCTTCATTGTTGTACCATGGATGGAAAACATGACCATTCAACATAAATGCAAGAAAGTATTACAAATACAACAACACCTATTTCTTGATATACTACCATTAAATGTGTACTTTCCTTGGCTACTAGTTATAATTGGAATATTCACTAGTTGGATGTAAATAAAACCCTCGTAAGTGGACTTTTGAAAGAAGAAGTCCATATACAACAACCATATGGGTTGAAGTAGCTGGTAAAAAGGATCTTGTGTGCATATTAAAGAAGGCCCCATATGGTCTCACATAGGCTCATCATGCATGCTACACTAGATTGATGAGTGGTTCCATAGAAAATGTGTAAGAAAATCAAGAATTGATATCTATATTTTCTACATGATGGTGATCATAGCATTGTTATTCATATTTTATATGTACATGATACTATTTTAGTGGGAAATGATGATGAATTAATTCATTGGTTGAAAAATGAATTATGTCAGGAATTTTTGGGTCCTCTTCACTATTCCTCTGGTTTGGAAGTTTCGCAAGATAAAGAACAACTTCTTTCAAATCGGGTAGGTAAAATTCTAGGAATGGAAATTTACCTTGAAGTGTAGAAATTTTGGTGGATATTACTAGTCCCTAATATGAAAATTGTAAAATGTTTGGTGATATATTTATAAGAATATTCAATTTTTTTATTAATTTTATATAGTCTTTAAAAGGTTTTGGCTATTGTTAAGGTATACTAATTTTATTGTATAAAACTTGGACAAATCATCTAAACAAAAAATGGAAACGAATGAATTTTTTGTTTAAAAAAACATTGAAATTAATCCATCTATGAAATTTAGCCCCTAAAATTTTCCTTGGATTCAAGCCAAGTACGCTGTAGAGATTTTGAAAAGCTTCAAAACTTATGGTTGTAAATTTCTCTCTACAGCCATGGATCCTTGTGTTAAATTGAGAATTGATGATCCAATTGAAGAAGTGGATGCTACCTCATATTTGAAATTGATTTCTAGCCTTTCCTGATTTATCATATGCTGTAAATGTTCTAAGTCAGTTTATGGTAAGGGCAAGGAAGATCCATTGGTAGGCTGCTAAAATAATTCTTCATTGTTTGAGTGAAACTATTTCTTATGGTCTTAGTTTTGAAAAAGGAAAATATATTTTTTGTATGGTTACACAGATGTTGATTAGGCACGTGATATGAATTTCATAAAATCTATTACAAGTTATTCTTTCTCCTTAGGTTTTGGCATGATTTCTTGGAGTAGTAAGAAACAAATTTGTATTGATTTATCATTTGGCAAACACTGAATATTTGATGCTTCTACCAAGGGCTCTGGAGC
>APFE031409581.1:17025-28003 GCA_000404065.3 Pinus taeda | reverse complement strand
ATAATATTATACCCTAGGGATAAAACCCTTGATTGACCATGATTGATTTTCATATCGAGACAATATTTGTCACAATGTGGCATTGGACCATAGTTGACCATGGTTGATTTTCATATTGAGACAATCTTTGTCACAATGTGACATGGGACCATGGTTGACTATGGTTAACCATGGTTGATTTTCATATTGAGACAATCTTTGTCACAATGTCACACTGGACCATGGTTGACCATGATTGACCACGGTTGACGATGGTTGACAATGGTTGACCATGTTTGATTATGAACCATGGGTGACGTTGAACTATGGTTGACCATGATTATAAACCCAGGGGATTTATATTAAACCTATGGATTAATATTATAAACCCTATGAATAATATTATAACATAGGAATATGAGTCCTTAAATTAACAAACTTAAGGGATTGATATAATAAATCCAAGGGATTAATACTAAAAACCCAAGGTATATAAACCATAAGATAAATTTTATAAACTTTAAAATAAACATGGTTTACCTGGTTGATTTTCATATTGAGACAATCTTTGTCACAATGTGATGTTGGATCATAGTTGACCATGGTTGATTTTCGTATTGAGACAATCTTTAATAACGTAAACTTTGAAACGGGAACTATAAACTCAAAACGAGAACTCTAGCCAAAAAACCCCCCAAAAAGATGAAAAACAACCTAAAAACGAAAAAGGTTGATGCTGGAATACTTGAATGTCAGAAAATCTTAAAATTTTTACAAATTTTCAACTATGGTATTATGGAAAAAAGTTATGACTAAAAAACATTTAAAAATGAATACTTGAATGAAAGGGTCATCATACGAGGAGTAATTTCTTTTTTAAATGTTAAAAATATGACGACTTTAAAATCTTAGCCTAGGGCAACTTGACACATTGCAACAAAATTTTTTAAGTCAACTATCAAATTTACACACAATGTAACCAAACTCGACCCATTGTAATGAAAACTTAAATATCAATCATGAAATTGACACATTATGAAGGCTTACTTGATCTTTTATAACAAGAACTTTAAAATCAACAATCAAATTGAGACATAATGAGATTGGATTAATTGTCGAGGATCGGCACAGACCATGTAAGAAAAATTAAAATAAAAAAAAATGAGAAATATAAAAAACATGCAAAAGTAAACGTTAAAGAAACATACTTTATCTAAAAACATGAGAAAAAAAATAAAACAAAAAATAAACTTTTAAAAAGTAAAAACACAAAAAATGTAAAACAACTATTACAATACATTAGTAATAAATGATAAAACATATAAAAATTAAAAAAACATAGAAAAAAACAAAATAAAAATATGCGAAAAAACACAATATAAGATCTACGGTTAAAAAAAACAAAAAAATAAATCAAACATAACCAATAACAAAAAAAAGCAAAATTAACTAGATAAAACATTTAAGAGAAAAAACAAAAATTAAAAAGACTATAAAAAATTAAACAAATATACAAAATAAAAAAGCGATATTGAAATAATTCTAAATAATTAAAAAACAAACAAAAAAACATTCAAATTAAATAAAAAACGAGACAATATAAGTAAAACATAAAATTAAAAAAATAAAAATAAAAAATAATGAAAAAAAATTACATTAAAACATATATATATTATATATATAAACTTAGGAAAAAAAAAATAAAAATAAAAAATCAAGTAAACAATATCTTTAAAAAGAATTGAAACTAAAAAAATCAAACATCTTAAACATACTAATTATTATTTTTTAATTAATAATTAAAAAAAAATCAGATTAAAATAAAAAAAATCTATAATTAAAAATATATAATATATAAAAAACAAAAAAAAAACTAAAAAACAATTAAAAAAAATCATGTAATTAAAAAAATAAAAATGATCACATTAAAATGAAAAACAAATTAAAATATTTGGCACATAAAAAACAAAAATCAAATATAAATTTTTTTTTTAAAACATAAAAAAAATAAATAATAAATATAATTATATATATATGATATATATATATATATATATATATATATAATATATATTAATAATTTATTATATAACAAAATATATAATTAAAATTTTAAAAAACATAAAAAACACATCATTTAATTTATTTTTTTAAAGATAAAAACATGCGCCTGGTCTTGACAGGGCGATTTCGAGATTCGGCCTGGGCCCAAGTTCGATTCTCGAAATCGGCCTGCCAAGCTCTGGGCCACTCGACCGCTAGGCTGGGTGGCCTTGGCAGCTACACGCAGCTGCCAAGGGCGCTTAGCCCAATGATCGAGCAACCCTGGGCTAGCCAACCGAGAACTTGGCCGACTAGCCCAGGGCCATCCAGCCGTTGGGCTGGATGGCCTTGGCAGCTGCATTCAACTGCCAAGGCTGTCCAACCCAGTGGTCTAGCATCCAAGGGCTTGGCAAGCCGATTTCGAGAATTGGCCTGGGCTCAGTTCGATTCTCAGAATTGGCCCTTGGGTCTAGGCCGATCCCCTCAGAATCGGCCTATCAAGCCTAGGCACGTATTTTTTTTTATCTTTATAATTTTTTTTTTTTATTTTTATATATGCTTTTTTAATTAAATATATAATATATATTTATGTTTATTTTTTTAATTATTTAAATGTTTTAATTAATTTTTTTAAGGAGCTATATTTAAAAAATATATATATTTAATGTTATAAAGAATAATAAATATATTTTTTTAAAATTATGTTTTTTTTTGTTTTTAATTTTTTTAATTAATTTTTGTTTTGTTTTTTATTAATATAATATTTTAAGTATATTAGTATTTAATTATGAATTTTTGTTTAATTTGAATGTTTTGTTTTTTGTTTTTGTTTGTGTGTGTTTTTTTTTTTTAACTTCTGGTTAATTTTTTATTTTTTAATTAAGGTATGTTTTTAAATATTTGTATTTTTTTATAGCTTTTTAAATTTTTTGTTTTTATTTTTTATTTTTTTAAATATTTTTAACATGTTAATTTTGTTCGAAGAATGCTCTGCGACCAAAACCTAATGGTGACCATGTGGTAAAATCGGCGGGGAGGAATCAAGAAAGGTAAGGGCGCAGACAACAGAGAGCTACAACAAAAGACAAGTTGGACATCTGAGAGCCATAGTCATGACAAAAGAGGTCAGGAGGGGAGAGATCCCCTCCTATCGGTATGGAGCGGCAGGGGAAGGACAAAACAGTCAGTCGGCAACGGAGAAGCAGAATGCAGGTCCTGTTCTTGGAGCGACATGGCAGGCGGGTAGAAGGGGAAAATGCCTGCCATGTGCGGAGGAGAAGCCAAGGTTTGTAATCCTGCCAAATAAACTGGAAAGGTACAGAAGCTACATGAAGGATCATGCCCTTATCTGTAAGTTTGTCGGAGTATGGTCATCCAAAAGAGAACTTACCAAATGGATTAAGCAAAAATGGTAGCCCCAAGGACATATCGAGCTAAAGTTGGGAGCTAAAGGCTTCTTTACAGTAATCTCCTCTAACCTGCAAGATAAAAAAAAAAGTGTTTGAGAATGGCCCTTATTTTTACTATAATGCTAGTTTATTTATGAGATATTGAGAAGAATGCTATAACCCTGATAAGGAAAAGTTTGTAGCAGCTCCGGTTTGGGTTAGATTATTTGGGTTACCCATGGACTTTTGGGACCCGAACATCTTGGAAGGGATAGGAAACACACTAGGTAGTTTTGTGAAAATAGTGGAAACTACGAAGAAAGAAAGGTATACATAATATGCCAGGATATGTGTGTATATGAACATTGCGAACCCAATCCTAGATTCCGTGGAACTAGAGTATCACGAAGAAGTTTGGCAGCAAAATCTAGACTATGAGCATATACCGTTTAGATGCCGCAAATGCCATGAATATGGACACCTAGTTAAAGAATGTCCTATTACAATGGAAGAAGAAGAGAGGAAAAGTAAGCAACAGAAGAGAAGGCCAGCAGACCAGGAAGGATTCCAAGTGGTAAAGAATAGAAGGAAAATAACCAAAGAAAACTCCAAAGAAGACAATAAGGAACAACAAATAAACCCAGGGAAATCAAATAGCTTTGAAATCCTACAGGAAGAGGGGGAAGATGAGGATCAAACCATGGAAAATCAGGAAGATAAAGAGTCAGACAACAATTCCAGCAGTGAAAGATCCCACACAAAGAGGAAAGCCCCGAGTGATATCATGGACAAAGGCAAAGAAAAGGTAGAACAGGAAGAATAGATGGAGACAGAAATGGAGATAACCAGGGATGATCTTACTAAAGAAGAAGAAGTTCTGAGAAAATTATTAAATGAATGGAGAAACTTGGACAAGCAATTTATCTCGGAAGCCCAGAAAAGGTTGTATGCAGAAACCTTCCAGTAATATATAGCCAAATAGGAAAAAGGTAAAGCAGTGCCTGAAGAACACCAAGAGAATCAAAAGGACAACAAGACAGACCAACAAGGACAATTCAAGGGCGGGAAAAAAAGAGGAAGGAAAAATATTAAAGACTCCATACAACTAATGGGGGAAATGCTAGTGAACACAGGGAGAGTGGTTTCGCTTTCAGCAGTGTTCCAAAACCTAAATCAAACCCCTCAATGATTTTGAAATCTTGGAATATTAGAGGCTTGAACAACAAACGGAAGCAGAGACATTTAGCAGAACGATTGAGGAAAGTCAAACCACAAATTATGCTTATTTAAGAAACGAAAATTTCAGGCCAGAAGATGGAGGAAATACTCAATAAAATAAGTCCTATATATGAGCAAGTAACCATAGATGTTAAAGGAAGTGCGGTAGGGATAGAAATAATTTGGAACCCAACAGAAGTCCTATCAGACTGATGTATAACAATGCCCAGAATCCTGACCAGGAGATTCAGACTCATAGGGCAAAGTGAATGGTTTGTAGTGTCAGCAGTCTACGGGCCCCACACCCAGGTAGATAGAGGCCTATTCCTCAGTCACATGCAAAAACTACGGATATGCACTAAGAGAAGAGGTGGATTATTGCAGGAGACTTCAATATGACCACCTCTAAAGAGGAGAAGAAAGGAGGAATAAGGAAGGTAGACCCGGAGATGGAAAGATTCAGAGATATACAAACAGACTTAAGTCTGGTAGACATACCAACAATAAATGGGAACTTCACCTGAAACAATAGAAGAGGTGGGAACAAACAAATAGCGTCAAGATTAGATAGATTCTTAGTCTCTGAACATATAATAGGTATGGACATCTTCTACGAAGCCTCCATCCTCCCTTCTATAGGGTCAGACCACTGACCTATTAAACTGGAAATCGCTATGAACAATCAAAATAAAAAGAGACCATTTCGTTTTGAGTCCTTTTGGCTAAGAGATTCAGAATTCTTACCCAAAGTAAAAAGTCGGTGGCAAGAAAGCAAGATGGGAGCAGAAGGTAGAAACAAAATGCACACGTTCCAAATTAGACTCAATGACATAAAGGGAAAAATAAAGAAATGGAACAGAGAGGAATTTGGCAACATTCAAAAAGAGAAAGGGAAACTACAGTCCAGAATGGAAGGAATTCAACAACAAATCATTGAAGGAGGAAGAAGTGAGGAGCTGGCCGAGGAGGAAGGAAGGATAATTAATCAATTAGAGGAAAGAAGAAAACAAGAAGAAATACTATGGAAACAAAAATCACGAGTCCAATGGTTGAAAAAAGGGGAGAAGAACTCCAAATTCTTTCACAAAGCAATGCTGAACCACAGACAACATAATAGAATATTTTCACTAAAAGATAGTCAAGGAAACAGAACGCTGCATCAGGGAGAAATGGAGAAGCTTCTGGTGGACTATTTCAAAGGGATCTTAACAGAGCCAAACATTAGCAGGGAGGAGGAAATCACCAAAGTATGTCAACATATACCTAAAAAAGTAACCAGAGAACAAAATTTAGCTCTACTCAGGGTAATCACGAAAGAAGAAGTGGAGGAAGTGATTAACACAATGGAAAAGAATAAGGCCCCGGAACCTGATGGTTTTACCATTGAATTTTACCAAGCCGCCTGGAGTTGCGTAATGACCTGGTGGAACTAGTGGAGGAATCAAGGTGTACAAAGCGTATGCATCCGGCCCTTAATGCCACCTTCCTGACATTGATTCCAAAGACTGGAAACTCGGATGAACCCCAGGGATTCAGACCAATATCTCTATGTAATGTAGTGTACAAATATTAGCTACAACTATGGTGAATAGACTTAAGCCAATTATGCCCGACCTCATTGCACAGGAACAGACTAGTTTTGTAAAAGGAAGGCTAAAAAAAATGGAATAGTAGTCGTTCAAGAGGTAATCCACTCTCTGAAAAACTCTCGAAACAAAGGTATGTTAATCAAATTGGATATGGCAAAGGCTTATGATCGCCTTAGTTGGGCGTACCTAGAAGGCATTCTAAAATCTCATGGATTTGATGAGAGAGGGGTGAAATGGATCCTGTCAATAGTGAGCACACCGGTGATGTCAGTTATGTTGAATGGAACCCCATCCGAAGCATTTAACCCTTCTAGAGGGCTTAGACAAGGAGATCCCCTGTCCCCGTTTCTATTCATTCTAGCAGCAGAAGGACTGGGTAGGCTGGTGAAAGTGTGATTAGCCAGGGAACAACTAAAGGGACTGAGAATTTGTGGGAATGATCTTCCCATAACACACCATCAATTCGTGGACGATGTAATGTTTTATGGCTAGGCCTCACTTAAGGAAGCCCAACAGATCTTAAAAATACTCTCTGAGTTCACCCAAGCATCCGGGATAGAGATCAATAAAGAGAAATCAGAAATATTTTTCTTTAATACACAGGTAGCGTCCCAAATATTTCTAGCTAGAACAATGGGATTTAGAATCAGAATTTTCCCAGCGAAGTATCTAGGCATTATGCTCAATGAGCATCAATACAAGGTCGCTAATTGGGGACCTTTAATAAGTAAGATCAGGAAAAAGATAGACAATTGGACATTTCGGTCTTTAAACACCCTTAGTCGAATAATTCTTCTAAAAGCAGTAATACAATCCATCCCAATTTATCAGATATCTAGCTAAGCCGTCCCCAAAACTATTTGTCAAAAACTAGTAGCCATGTTCAATAAATTTTTATGGCAAGGAACCAGTAAAACCAGAAAATGGGCTCTACTCTCTTGGGAATGGCTAAGCAAGCCAACCAAAGATGGAGGATTAGGCTTGCGGGACCCTTGCATACTCACCTAAGTGATAGGGGCGAAACTATCATGGAGGTGGACACAAGGTGGCCAAGACCTATGGAAGAAAATTTGGGAGAAGAAATATGAGGTTGCTGAGAAGCCAGAAGACAGGATGAGAAGTCAGACAGAGGAAAAAGGATCAGCAATATGGAATTTGGCGAGGAGTAATAAATATTTGATAAGCGAATACAATTTTTGGGAGATAAGAGTGGGGGACACAGTTAATTTCTGGGAGGAATCCTTGCAACAACGAGAAAAGCTTCTCCATAAGGAAGCCCTTCAAGTCATCTAAGCATTCACCTCCCAGTCAGAGGGGGACGTGGTTGGAAAATTTTGGAAACCATGTATAGGGGCATATTGGCGCAATTGGAAGCAGAAGGAGGATTGGGTAATAGCCCCTGACACTGAAAGATGGGGCGATTACAACAAAGAAATGGCATCCTGAAAAGTGGCAGTAAAAATAGGGCAGGATATCCTAATATGGGGAACCCGAAAACATGGAACCTTTTCTATAGTAGAAGGGTATTACTTAAAGGCAAACATAATCAACAGATGGAGTCAAAGAAATGGAAGAACTTATGGAAAATAAAGCACTGGCCGAAAGTCACTTTCTTTTTATGGATCCTGTATCATGGCAAGGCACTTACCTGGGATCAATTACAGAGAAAAGGAAGGCAAGAACCCTCACGATGCGCGCTCTGTAATGAACAGGAGGAGACGATGGAACACCTCATGAACAGATGCACTGTCAGCAACACCCTGTGGAGTAGTCATTATCAAATGTTTAAGCGTTGGTATAGAAACTTCCAAAATATCAAAAACACCTTGGAAAATTGGTAGAGAAAACCTTACCAAAACCTGGTGTTAAATCGTGCATGGATGTTGTCAGTTGGGTTCCTGCTTTGGAACATCTGGAAGGAACGAAACAGTGTGATATTCAAAGAAGAGAAGCGAACCCCGGCAGAAATATGGAAACAAACAATCAAGAATATGAGAGAAACAATTTTAACGCAACGATGGAAGGAAGAGGACTAGAAAGTCATACAAATAGAGGAGAAGATTCTGCAGCGGCTAGAATTAACACAAAGCATGCTAGACAACTACCGAAGCAAAGACCAATTTAAAGAGGTTGGAGAAATAAAATAGTACAGGCATCCACCATAAGGATTTGCAAAACTAAATTTTGACGGGGCAGCAAAAAATAACCTGGGCGAAGCAGGAATAGGGTGGTTTTTAGGAATGATAGAGGAAAAACTTTGAGAATTTTCTCGATGCACTGTGGGGAGGCAACCAATAATGAAGCGGAACTACACGTACTGAAGCGCGACCTTGAAATTGCGATTCAGGAAAAGTTTCTGAGCCTCCAAATTGAAGGTGACTCAAAACTAGTGGTGGATATGGTAAAGCAGTTGCAACAAAAGAAACCAGTGGAAAAAATAAGTAGGAGTTGGCGAACAATGTGGCTAATCAGCTAAATAGGGAAACTAATTACCAGAATAGACTATTTGATCCCCACCCATTTAAGACGATCAGGAAATCAACCGGCAGACTAGTTAGCGAACTGGGGAAGCCGAAATAGGGGAAAGTCGATAGATAGCGGAGGAATGGAACCCCTGATCCTGGAGGAGAGAGAGCAATTGCAGAAAATTCTCGACGTCGATAAGGGTGGCAATAGCAATTCCGAGGAGAATGGCCAGGAAAAGTTAGTAAGTGGTAGATGCGAGGAAAGATCATAGCAAGTGATGACAAATAGGATACTCATGAGAAAGGACAGGGGCGGTGCAGATGACGGAGCAGGGAAACTGACGGGGTAGGGCAGGGTACGTTTACTTGAAGGGGCAGAAGAGAGAACCAAGGCGCCATTAAGAAAGGAAATGGAGGGGGCATGGGGAGTCAGGACAAGAGGCCGTAAAGGGATGGCAAGTGGCAACAGTAGTATAGAAAGGGTACGACAGGAGCAGCTGAGAGAATGTAGCAGTTATGACAAGTAAAGGTGGATAGACAAGTCGAGACAAATCTCGATGAAAGGACTCGGGGACGCGAGATGGGAAAGGAAAAGGACAGGTGGAGTTAAGGACGGAAGGACGGAGGGGATTATACAAACGAGGGCTTGAGGTGGCATTAGGATTTTACATGCAGCAGAGCACGAAGCAAGAGAGAACGATGAAAGGTGGCAGCAAGGCGTAGAGTTCAGACCAAAGCTCCAGTACTGGCAAGGAAATGTGCTATGTAAATTCATTCTCCTGTCCTGTTGTTCTAGAGATAGATAAACGTAGGAGATTTTATTATTCCTCAGAGGTGTCCATGAAACCGAAGTCGAAAGGCAGACGTAGTCAGATTATAGGAATTCCCAGATATGGGAAGAAACGTAATTACTCCACCAGATATGCTGGTATCTCGGGAAGAAAGAATTATGACTCTCGGAGGAAGGAAAAACCCAAGCCCAGGAAAGGTTGGAGGGTGGGGAGGGTAGAAAAATCTAGAAGAATAGGGATTCCTACTGGTTGCAGGAACCCTGCCCCTGTTTGTGTTATAGGCAATTCAAAGAAGGCTAAGAGTAGAAATCCACCAGAAAAAAGGTGGGAAAGTAGTTTCCCCCGACAGCTGGGGAGAAGAGTTGATATGGCTAATTACATAGAAAACCAACAAGAGGGGTATCGAGGTAAGTACAGAGAAGCAGAGAGTGGAGGGAAGTAAAGGGGCCGAATTGTAGGTCAGTTCGCGGAGTGGTCCGGGGCCCCTTATCATATGCAAACCTGGGATAACCAGATTAATGCAAGGTGGGTAAGTGAGTGGGTTAAAGTAGAAATTCTCAACAGAGTTGCTGACTTGTGGTCTCTTATCTTGATAGGTAGGCAAGACACAATCAAGAACAGGTTCCAGGCAAGCAGCAAGATGGCTCCGAGGAAAGAGAAACAAGTTTAGACCCAGGAGGAAGGATCAAGTAGCAACCTGAAGCGGCGAGGAAGGAAATCAGAGGTCGAGCAAAGAATGTATATGATAAATGCTTACATGGCCGGGAATTCCCCGAAATCCGGGAACAGATAAATGGTTGGGAACGAGAGTTGAGATCCATCAACTTGAACAAGGATATTCCCCGTGGTGAATGGGAGGATTTAGTACCAGATCTAGGTAATACACGGAGCCGCAACTCTCTATTTAATAAGTCGATCCAACAATTATTAGATTATGAAGCACGTGGTAGCCGGTACTATGGAAATGAACCAGGCAGTCAGAGAGTAAGAAGAGGAGGAAAGGAAGCAGCGGGAGGAGCAGCTAAGGAGTCAGACACAAGAAGAGTTGGAAAATATAAAGTCTACACTCCTTAAGGAAATTGCTGAGAGATCCAGGCCTCTCTCAATAATCTCATACTGGGAAAAATGGAACAAATGCTGAGGGAGATGAAATGGGTTTTGGAGCAGAAAAATGAGACTCCTAACACAAGCGCCATGGCGCCCCCCCCCCCGGTGATTTCTTCAGATGAGGACTAATGAAGCAGGTTTCTTGGATAGGTTTTTGGAGTACTGTAGAAGAACTGTTTTTTGGATGTTTTATTATAGATTAAAAGATAGAATAATTAGTAGAGCTCGAAATAACATATATGATAGAACCACGGAGATGAACATTTTCAAATTTTGGTCTGGATATAATGCAGACAGGTGGTTGCCTGGTTTCCTTTGGGCAGGTTAACCACCTGGAACATATGAAGGATGCATGTAAATTTTGATATCATGATATAGAAAGTAGCACTGCCAAAGTT
>APFE031409581.1:0-17005 GCA_000404065.3 Pinus taeda | reverse complement strand
GAAATAAAAAAAAAAAGACACTTGTTTGGAAAACCCTTTAAAAACTAACATCCTAGGACAAAAAACAAGAAGAGAAATTACCTTTTTTTAAATAATCAACATTTAAAAAAAATTGTGCATACTAAGGGCATAAGAAAATGTCAAGTGTCAAAAATGTCTTAAAAAATATATTGAATGCTTAATGTTCATATTTCATACATAAAAAAAATTTGAAGTGTCAAAAATATGCTAAAAAAAAGATGTATTCTGCATCAGCAATTTTCAAAATCGATTGATTTTTTTGCTACCTTAAAAAAAGGGGTAATCGTATCAGTTCCGGTTTCAAAGTTTACGTTGTTCCTTGTCACAATGTGACATGAGACCATGGTTGTGCATGGTTGACCATGCTTATAAACCCAGGGGATTTATATTAAACCCCAGGATTAATATAATAAACCCTATGAATAATATTATACCCTAGGAATATTGACCCTTGATTGGTCATGATTGATTTTCATATCGATACACTATTTACCAGAATGTGGCATTGGACCATGGTTGACCTTTATTGACCATTGTTGATTTTCATATTAAGACAAACTTTGTCACAATGTGACGTGGGTCAATGGTTGACCATGGTTGATTTTCATATTGAGACAATCTTTGTCACAATTTGACATTGGATCATGGCTGACCATAATTGAATATGATTGATGATGGTTGACAATGGTTGACCATGATTATAAACTCAAGGGATTTATATTAAAACCTACGATTAATATTATAAACCATATGAATAATACTATACCCTACGAAATGAACCCTCAGGTTAATAAACCTAAGGGATTGATATTGAACCTAATATCAAACACAATATTATAAACCCTAATATTAAACCCAATAATAATCCATAATGTTAAAACCAATATTATAAACCCTAATATTATAGACCCAATATCGTTAACCCTTAAATTAAACCCAATGTTAAAAAAACCCCAATATTATAAACCCTGATATTATAAACTCTTATATTAAATACTTATACTATAACTCTAATATTATAAACCCTGATATTATAAACTCTTATATTAAATACTTATACTATAACTCTAATATTATAAACCCTCGTATTAAACACTTATATTACAAGCTCCATATTAAACACAAAATTATAGATCCTTATATTAAACCCTAACATTATAAAATCAATATTATAAAATTTAATATTAAACAAAATACCAAAAACCCAATATCAAAACTAGTATTATAAACCCTAATACTAAACCTAATAACTATAAACCTAATAACTATCCTTAATGTTAAACCCAATTACAAACCCTAATATGAAATCCAATTTTATAAACACTAATATTAAACCATATCATTAAATCCAAGTGTTAGTATTTATAATATTTGGTTTAATATTGTTCCTTTAAGTTTCACATCAATAACAAAAAAAAAAAAAATCTTATGAAGCTTCTCTGTAACTAACAGTTTTGGAGTAACTAACAGTTTTGGAGTTCAAGCATGAAAAAAATGGATTTTTTTTTCATTATTTATCTTCACACAAAGTTATTATAATAGTTTACTACCCTCAAATCATATTTTTTTATCAACTTTATTGAATATATTTTTATATATTTAAAAATTGTTGTTACCTTTTTCACATAATTCTACCCATATTATGATATGAATAATGAAGTCTTCAATAACTCTCCATTACATAATTGGAGATTGACATTATATTGTAATTAGGAAACAAATGGTATATATTCTCTATATAATATACCAAAATAATAATAAATATAATAAAATGTTATTTATTTTAGCTTAATAATTTTTTTATATAATATTATTTTATTAATTTAATAATTTATTATTATATTAAATTCCTATTTAATTATAAATTATAAATAATATTAT
Source organism: Pinus taeda (assembly GCA_000404065.3). Taxonomy (NCBI): domain Eukaryota; kingdom Viridiplantae; phylum Streptophyta; class Pinopsida; order Pinales; family Pinaceae; genus Pinus; species Pinus taeda. Next base: position 15,103 of record APFE031409581.1, on the reverse strand, counting down.
TAATTTAATTTAAATATTAAATCCTTAACACACTTTATTATAATTATATTATTAACTATTTAGTATTATTTAGTTATAATCAATTAATTTAAAATCTGTCATATTATAAACGGGTCTATCTATAGAGAGGTTATTATACTAAGAACTTAACATAATTTAAATGAGAGATAATCAAAATATTTTTTTTTTATGAATTTAACTTATATACATTGAAGATTATAATTTAAACATTTTTTAATGATTATATTACTCTAAATTTTCATTACTATATATATACATAGATATATTAATTTAACTTTCTACATTGCTATAAAATCTTTCTTCCAATTGACAATTGAAAACTAAAACAACTTTTTATACTTTTAACAAAATCTTCACTTTTACACTTTATACTTCAAAATTAATTTACTATTTTAATTTTTAATTTACTCAATGTTTTCTATAATCTAAACAAATTTATGTTTATTAAAAAAATATGAAAAGTGTTGCAGATAGAATAAGAAAGTAAACTTTAAAGTGTTTAGCCTGACCCTCTTAAAATGACTTGTCCTCAGTTTCAAAATCTATTTCCAATTACATGGCCATCTAAATTATGAAAGAAATTCCGCGTGAATTTTATTTTAGAAGATTCAGTAATATCCCTCATATTGCACATGTCAAGTTTTTATTTATTTTTAAATAAAAATATCATTCAAATCATCAATGCGACTCTAATTAGGCTCTTAATAATTCAAATACACCCTTAATTGTGAACATGTAATCTTATGTAAATCAACTATTAAAAGATTATTACAAAATTTTAATTTTAAAAACTCTATATCTAGTTTTCCTTTTACTTCACAAACTCATAATACATAATACATTCTAGCGTCATGGTAATTTATTGTTATATTTATTTATTTATTTATTTTATTTCTTCATATACTTGTAATTAAGCCGTAAGGCGTTTCCCTTTGGGAAGAATTTCCTTATATGCCACCGTGTCCTATTTTGGACCATTGATCTGATGTGTTAGACGATTAAAAGAGATTGTGCCATTGGATCAGAGCATTATATTTGGAATTTTAATCGGTTAAGATTGCATGTGCGTGTTGAACTTCCAGATAGACTGTGATCACCTGTTTCTTCTGCTCCCGCACGATGATCAAACTTCGAGCCCTGCTACTATCTTTGGAGATCAATACCTTACCGGATTTAGCTACTAGACTCGGGATTAGCCAAATAAAATCAGATTATGGAGGATTACAGATGCTGGAACATTCTCTGAAAAGAATGTTGTCCACAATTTCGAGTGGTTCATACAATCACAGCGAATATATTGAGGAATATATCGTAGGGTTCTTTGAGGCAAATGCATCCTTTGCAAAAATTTGTGGGTGTGCACTTCTGAAAGAATTTAGTACCAATATCGAACGCGCTAAATCTGATAAGTATTCTATCCTTACTGCTTGTACTGCACTTTTATGGATTGTCAATGTGATTCAGCGATGTGATAGGCAATTGTTTGAAATATTGTTCAAATTATTTTGCGAAGATGCTGAACTTCCTATCGCAATAAATCGTTCTTACAATGGATATTTTGGTAGTGTTAGTCCATATTCTGGTCTAAAGAAACCAATTCTTGGTCTAACTACCCCACTTATGGACCTAATTGATCAGTTTCTAAATTGTATGGGCAAGGGCGAAATAATTACTTCTACATTATTTAGGGTTTCTTTTCTCACAAATTGGGTTCCTGTCATTGCTGCGCGTCTCAATCACAAGAATCAATTGGAAAAAAATATCATTGATGTTGCTGAAACCCTCTCTTCTGTTGAGCAAAGACGGATTTACAACATTTGGAAAGAAACTCTGGCCAAAACCAACACAGAAACATTTAATTGTCGGGCCAAGAAAGTAGAGGATGCCATACTTCGCCACAACTATTTTTTCATGTAAGTGGATCTTAAGAAGTCTAATAGTTGATTAAGTAGAGAGGTCTGATCTATATAGTCCAAGTTTAAACAGAATATATATGCCTAACAACTGCTCTGGGGATAATTTATTCACAAGCTCTCGTACAGAATGACCTAGTCAATAGATCTGAGCCTGTGACACATCCCGCCCTCCCCCTCACCAAGATTTCGTCACCTGAAGGCTTCAATTCAGTTAAATAGAACAAGTTAACACTGTAGAGATCTTTTAAACATTGGTCCTGATGTAATACACAGATGAAACTCCACAAGTATTATAAAACAAAAGCCAAATTTATTCTAGCATGTAACTCTTCAAAACCGTATCTTATTTCCTTTCTTATTACATATGCGGTGCAAATGACTTCTGCCACAATTTCAAAGCAACACCATTGCAGCATTCTTCAAGGGAATCTACTCGCAAATAGACACATAAAAAAATGGTTTTCTTCCTCAAACACTTAAAATTGTAGAAGTTGGTAGATTTTCTATGATGGCGTATATTCTAGAAGAATGAGGCCATCTTAGCAGTGGCTGCTTGTAGGAATTGTCCAGTCTGCTATTCACTTGCAGAAGTTACAAAGACATTTGCTCAGACCTCAATAAATCAGCACTTTACTCACTACAATACAAAGTTGATTACGGTGCCTGCATACTAAATTAAAGTAATGAGCATCTTAGGCTACATAGTTGAGGGAAAAGAACCAAGAAAAAATACATGAGTTTTTGAGTAACTGCCAAAACTGAAATTGCAAATTTTTAAGGCAAACTAGTGAAGACAGATTGATTTTGAACACAAAGCAAGAGATTCTAAGCAATCCCTGCGGGAGGACCAGGGCAATAAGTGCAAGCCTCCCTATGTATCTGTAAGTGAAACAATTTTGATATATCCACAGTTTTGTTTGGGTGTCAGCTTATACTTAGTTATTTTCCAAATTTGTTGTTACACTGATAATTATTTTTTCAATATCAACTGATCATTTTTCGATGTTGCCAGTCTGCTTCTTGCCCTACCCCAATGTACTTGCAGAGGTTTTTTCTTGTCCCTAATTACCTTCCACTGTTTCTTATCGTTTGTTACGCCGTAAGGCGTTTCCCTCTTGGAAAAACTCCCTTATATGCCACCGTGTCCTATTTTGGACCATTGATCTGATGTGTTAGACGATTAAAAGAGATTGTGCGGTTGGATCAGAGCATTATAGTTGGAATTTTAATCAATTAAGATTGCATGTGCTTGTTGAACTTCCAGATAGACGGTGATCACCTGTTTCCATTTCCAGCTGCCAACAACACTAATGGGTCTCCATCACTTCTAGATCGTCTGCTCTTATGGCCAAGCTCCGGGGAATGCTTATATTGGTGCATACAAATCGCTCATGGTTTTGTATTACTTCAGTTTTTTGGCCGATTGTTCCATAATGTTAAATTTGGGGTTATCCTCTTCTCTGTGCTGGATGTTGTCGAGTCTATACAGTAAGGGGCAAGAAAATTCATTGTAATAAGCAGACTTGTTGTGGGGTATATTCCAAATTCACAGCTGGCTGGATCAGTTTTCTTTTTTGGAACACGTTTCTTGTGCATCTGCATGCCTGGCTCTTAGCCTTTCACTAATGGGCCTCCATCAACGATCACAATTTCTGCAGCCATGATTGATCAAGCTCCAAGAGGTCAGTAATTTACTCAATTAATTGAGTATGCGTTGTTTTCAAGCGGGTTAGTCTCATAATTAAAGTTTGATACATGAAAAATGGTGCGGTGCCTTGAATTAAATATAGAACAATCTGGGTTGGGTCTACAGTTCCAAAAAATCAGAGCAGGCATTTTTATTACTATTCAATTCAAGAAGAAATGACTAGATATTGAAAACCCTTGTTTTTAATTTATGGGTTCTGATTGATGTTTGGAGTGTCATGTTCTCTGATTTTGCCCCTTGTAGATCATGCAGAATGCTTTTGCTATTTTTTCATTTGACGGGCATTTTAAATAATTAGGCTTCCTCTTATGCTGAGGGAGTATCAGCCACCCACAAGTTCAGTCATCATGTCATTTTATCAGAAATCAAAATTTGGTGCGAATTGACGAAATATGTAGCCTGGATCATGGTCTGCAGAGGAACCAGAATGACCGCATCCCACTGGGTGTGTTGTATGCTGAGCATCACTAGACTCTACAGCCATAAGGGTCAAAAGCTTACATACCCATTCCTCACAAGAAATGTGATGGACAGTCTTTGCTTTCTGCTTTTGAGAACATGTATTGTGATAGATCCAATTTGAAGGCACTTTTACCACTTTGCTTCAGAATTTGAAATAGTCCATATTGGTTTGTTTTCAATTTAAAATTCTATCCCTTCATCCATTCTTTTCCTTTGGCTTAATATTGTGGTTGACTCGTTGCTTATCAAGGGATTCCTTATACTTCTGAGTCTGCAATGCCCACTTCCACCCATCGATGCATTTTGTTGATATGCTTGATGAACTTTTCATCTTGTCATTGAGTAACTTTCTTTTGTTGTTTCTACCATCTAGCCAAAGTACTTTCTACTCTGGAATCTCATGCATGCCTCAAAGCTGAAAGGACAATTTATTAGTGGAGCGATGGATCAATCTATTCTATGCTCAAAATATAAGAATTGATCATCTTCTATCGTCAAATGTTGATGGCCGTACATTCTTAGCAATCACACTACAGTCGTATAAGGTCCTATTGGCCACATATTTTTTCATGTGTTGGAATTTAGAAGATGAAGGTTGTGCCCCTTTTCAAATTGGTGTTTATTAATGGCCGTAATGCATTTCCAAAGATGTCATAGAATTTTGTTGTTTCTGTCATATTCAGTGGGTGTTAGTAGTTTGAAATTCACTCAAACATGCTTGAAAAATAGGTGTGCAGTTTACAGTCGTATAAGGTCCTATTGGCCACTTATATTTTTTCATGTGTTGGAATTTAGAAGATGAAGGTTGTGCCCCTTTGGAAAATAACACTTCCAACGCTTTGCTTCCAAAAAACAGACCCGCTTCATCCCTGCTTTGAGCAACATTGCTCAAGGGAAAAGCATTAACCTGATGCACTTCCTTTGGCTAAGCTACTGCTATGACATGGGCATATTATGGTCAAAATCATCCAGACTTTCACCTTGCCCAGTTTGCTTCCTGCCATTGGAGAAGTTGAGGCCTGGTGCATGGTTTGACATACATCCATTGTTCAACATTAAAATCTGCTAATGCAATTTAATATAATACATTTAAAAACTACATGATATATTGTAGACTGGGATGAGTACGTTAGGATTAGAAAGAAAATTTATCAGGTACCCATCATAACCAGATCCTCCTTTAGTTGAAATTGCACTTTACCCTAGTTGCCATGTCCCCTATAGAGTGAAAGAGCAGCCTCCTTGTCCATAATTTGAGGCACATTTGGTAATTTGATTTCAGTACTGCTGCTGCTATTTCTTTCTGTGATTGCCCTATACTGAAACTGTCAATCACACTTACTTCCACAGGGTTGCTTGAACATATTAGTAGTGTTCGGACTCGTGCCATCATCTCATACTTCAAGTCATTTTTATGTCATGTATAATCGCTTTTCAGGTGAGGAGCCTTAGCAAATTTAGAGATTCCTGATTATGATCATGTATGGTGGGTAAATAATTGCAAATAATGACTATTTTATGTCTTATGCGCTAATACCCTCATTCTGCCAACCAAATTTTTCACGGTGTACACTCTCAAAAGTTCTGCTTGTTTTTGCATAAGTTAGCAGATTGATTGCTCTGCTTGAGACATTAGCTGTTAATATTGAGCCTATATTTCAGAAGTTAATTTTATCAAATTAAGTTACAGTTTTTGTTCCCAATTTTGATGGGAGGCTTTTCACACGGTGTATATTTATATAACTTATTTTCTTATGTCAACTTGTGATGGATAGTAGGTTGAATCTATGGATTGTCAAGTCTGTGGCTAGCTCTGGCTAGTGGAGCTTAAGATGCATGTCGTTTTACTGCAGACTGTTTAAAGCTTTGTAGTTATTTGATTTTTAAGGTGTACCTCTTTGCATCCAATGTACAATGCTGCAGGTTTTCTGTTTTGTTTAATTTGTTCGCTTTGCTTTGATGCAAGTAAATTTTAATTTATAATTAGATCACTCATGATTTTAAAAATTTGCCAAAAATCACCAGTTCAAATTGAACATCCTTAAATTTGTTACATCCAAAGTACTTGGAGCACTGACTTATCATATGTATGCAGCTTATGGAGGATTTTCTTTGTTAACCTAGGTTTTAATTTAGGATGTCTTGAAGCATGCAACATAAGTGGTTCTGAGCACTTCTATAATCTTCATTTATAGTCAAAATGGCAAACAGAAGTTGGCAAGTGTTGCAAGAGTCAAATTCTTTTTATTATTTCTTTTGTGAGATTCTAGCATTGTATTGTTTTTATTTTTATCTAATAGCCATTTTATTCTAATTCATTGGTGCTCATTTTTCATGGGCCTTAGATGTTACCAAGAATATAGGTGTCATATTGTTGTTAATGAAGTCTTCATGCCTTCACAAAACTTTGTGCATTTACGGAACTTCCTGGTAATCCATATCCCAAAGCTCCCATAATTGCCCTAATGGAGTATACATGGCAAACATCCGAAAGGAATCCCTTGAGAAAACAAATATAAAAGGATAAGTCAAAGTTTTCCAGTCTTGAGTAAGAGACAAGCCCAGAGTTCTCTAATTGCCAGACCGAGTACCACTCTGAGGGAAGCCAGAATTGCCAAAAAAAACACCTTCAAAATCCAAAGTTGAGAATGCAAAATAGCCCACAGAAGAAAACTAACAAAAATCAAAAGGATGTGATACCCAAACTCCCATCTACAAGCCTAAACATAAAGATATGATAGGTCACTAGGTTAGACTTAGGAATATACAGTATTAAATAATTGTTTTTCTGGCTGATGTGTTCTAACTTTTTCTCCATGATATTGCAGAACAAATTATAACCACGAGGTTCCTATAATGTGGTCACCAAATAGAATTGCAGGTTTTAACTTTTATGGCACTGCTGGAGTTTTCACAGCAATAAAGAGAGAGAGATTTGTTTTCATGTGGCATAACCAGATTTTGACAGTGTACTAAATCCCCATGGATATGTACTATCTTTCAATGAAGGTTATATAAAGGCAATATATTTGAGTGTACCAGATGCCCCTATGTACTTTCCACAAGCTTTCAGTTTTCATACGTACCCAGCACATACATTGAAGCAGGGACTTATTAGTCAAAGGAATTGGTACTACATGGTGCCACCAGGAAGCACTCTTCAGAATGTACCTTTTAAACTGCAACCTCAAGGGAATGCCCCAGAACTGCAACTACCTTTCAAACTGCATCCTCAAGGGAATACCCAGGAACTTCAACTCCAAGATTTTCAGTACTTCGTTGTGATTGATTTTGAGGCAACTTGTGACATGGGTACACGTCTTAGTCCACAAGAGATATTGTTTTCTTATTTATCTCATATCTGGTTCTTATTTGTGGCGATTTCCTTTCCATTTATGCAGATTATGAACAATGGAAAAGAGGGATCACAATTTCTGCAGCCATGATTGATCAAGCTCCGAGAGGTCAGTAATTTACTCAATTAATTGAGTATGAGTTTTTTTCAAGTGGGTTAGTCTCATAATTAAAGTTTGATACATGAAAAATGGTGTGGTGCCTTGAATTGAATAGAAAACAATCTGGGTTGGGTCTACAGTTCCGAAAAATCAGAGCAGGCATTTTTATTACTATTCAATTCAAGAAGAAATGACTAGATATTGAAAACCCTTGTTTTTAATTTATGGGTTCTGATTGATGTTTGGAGTGTCATGTTCTCTGATTTTGCCCCTTGTAGATCATGCAGAAATGCTTTTGCTATTTTTTCGTTTGACGGGCATTTTAAATAATTAGGCTTCCTCTTATGCTGAGGGAGTATCAGCCACCCACAAGTTCAGTCATCATGTCGTTTTATCAGAAATCAAAATTTGGTACAAATTGACGAGATATGTAGCCTGGATCATGGTCTGCAGAGGAACCAGAATGACCACATCCCACTGGCTGTGTTGTATGCTGAGCATCACTAGACTCTACAGCCATAAGGGTCAAAAGCTTACATACCCATTCCTCACAAGAAATGTGATGGACAGTCTTTGCTTTCTGCTTTTGAGAACATGCCCTGACATTGAGGATCATCGAGATGAACTATATGGCTAGCATGAATTTGAAGGATCTTCTCGAAGTGTGAAGTCAACATAAGACCAAGAAGCCTAAAATGGGAAACCTAAAAATTAGAATGGAGCTTTTTAGATATCGTTCCTGATAATGACATCTTCCGGGGGTGAAGAGAATGGGGAGGTTGAAGATGAGAGAATATGCAACCACATTTAGTTCCCATGCCTCTTTTGAACGGATGTGAGATATTCCAATCACGATTAATCAGAGTAGTTGAGATTAAGAGTACAAAGGGATTATTGTCACTGTTATAGATAACATTCAATCCAAAAATACGAAAAGAGGGAGAAGATAGTAGACAATGATTCTGAATATTATGTTCATTGGTCAATGGGAATTTCTAATTGCAAATGTCTATTCTTAAAGGGGAGGGGTGAAGGAAGGCATGGTTATGTCAGCTCATTGTTGAGGTCAGCTGGTGAACTTGTTCACGTCAATCAGGTAGAGATCAAACCTCTCGTTTTTTAGGATTGTGTTCCTCCATCATCTGGTCCACTAAATGAGGGAATTGCTTTGAGACTTGAGTTGGTCTTCGAGAAACCACTTGCTAGTTCAATGGAGTTGTCCTTGTCTTCAAATCTAGTGTATTTATTGCATGTTGTTCTTGGTTCATTCTCCCTGACTTGTAGAATGGTGTCTTTCTCGAAAGGTTGATACTTCTAACATTGATGGTTCAAAACAATTAGTTTATCCACGCTAAACAAAATGGAAGAATGACTATGTATTCTGATAGATCCAATTTGAAGGCACTTTTACCACTTTGCTTCAGAGTTTGAAATAGTCCATATTAGTTTGTTTTCAATTTAAAATTCTATCCCTTCATCCATTCTTTTCCTTTGGCTTAATATTGTGGTTGACTCATTTCTTATCAAGAGATTCCTTATACTTCTGAGTCTGCAATGCCCACTTCCACCCATCGATGCATTTTGTTGATATGATTGATGAATTATAAGAAGAGCTTCGGCGTAAATCACATGAAAAAGACATTTGCCGACGCATTTCGAACCAACTAGTGTGGTTCATTCAGCTTGTCATTGAGTAACTTTCTTTTGTTTTTTCTATCATCTAGCCAAAGTACTTTCTACTCTAGAATCTCATGCATGCCTCAAAGCTGAAAGGACAATTTATTAGTGGAGCAATGGATCAGTCTATTCTATGCTAAAAATAGAAGAATTAATCATCTTCTATCGTCAAATGTTGATGGCCGTACATTCTTAGCAATCACACTATAGTCGTATAAGGTCCTATTGGCCACTTATATTTTTTCATGTGTTGGAATTTAGAAGATGAAGGTTGTGCCCCTTTTCAAATTGGTGTTTATTAATGGCCGCAATGCATTTCCAAAGATGTCATAGAATTTTGTTGTTTCTGTCATATTCAGTGGGTGTTAGTAGTTTGAAATTCACTCAAACATGCTTGAAAAATAGGTGTGTAGTTTACAGTCGTATAAGGTCCTATTGGCCACTTATATTTTTTCATGTGTTGGAAATTAGAAGATGAAGGTTGTGCCCCTTTTCAAATTGGTGTTTATTAATGGCTGTAATGCATTTCCAAAGATGTCATAGAATTTTGTTGTTTCTGTCATATTCAATGCGTGTTAGTAGTTTGAAATTCACTCAAACATGATTGAAAAATAGGTGTGTAGTTTGCTGCCTTAGTATGGTCTTAGTACATTGCCAAAGTATAGTTGTTTTTCTTCCAGGCATTTGGCCCCGTGATATAGTGTTATTGACATGGGATTAGAGACATGTCTACTAATATAATAGCTCCTTTTGTAATTGCCTCCTTTTAAACTTGATTAGAAATTTTTAACATTACCATGAAATGACTCACTATGTTTGAGAGTGTTTCCAACCTCATCAGACCTCATATGGAGAAAATAGAATTTCATAACCCATTCAACATCTATTTCTAGATTTTGTAGAACTCCTTTTTCCATTCATTGAATTGTTATTATAGTTAGAAGTTTATATGTCAAATTTAATATCATAGCTATTTCAATCTTGTCGCCAATAATTGGTTATTTCCCATTTCATATCTATCATATCTTTGTCTTATTGTCACCTTATTCTATGTAATGGTTTTTTCTTCACTGAAAATGGGCACAAAGGTTATGTATAGAATATTATAGTTGAGATCTAGGAATGGAGTGTATCACACCATTGTTGTTTATGGTCATGGTTGTATTCAGAAAATCAGTGTCAATTTAACATTGTTATTTGAAGTTTATTTCTCCTTCATTTTATGATCTTGGGCTTCTTCTCAATTTTTCCATCTACATAACCCACTCTTTCTCTATGCTTATTCAGGTTAATTTAATTTTTGCAAGTGGATATTGCATCTTTAGTAGCCATTTTGTGAAATTATCTCAAATGTACCTTCAACATTATTATTTGTGCCCTCATAGGGTGATCAAAAGCCTATTTTCCAGGCCTTTATATGTTATTTTTCGTGGTAATAAATGTTGACTAAAAGATCTTGAACATTGTAAATATATCATTTTGAAACATTATAATGTTGTGTAGAGATTGCATTGATTTTACAAGACACTTCAAGCTACTAGTTCATTTTCTATTGGCTTGCCTTACGGCGTTTTCTTTGCAACATCAGGTGCAAATGCTAGTAGAATAATCCTTCCTTAATATAAATCTCCATGTGAGAAATCCTTATTCAAATATACATACTTTGTCACCCCTATTTATGTTCTTTGTTGGCACTTAATTTTCTTATTAATTCTCACAGACCTTCGATTATGAATACATCTATTATATCGGTCTGTAGTCTTGAAAGGATTCCGCTTCCCTTTTCTTGGGGATAAGGGCGATATGAGTGGACGAGGTAATCTGGTGAATGTTGCCTGATATTCTTGAGCCCTCAACCATCCTTAGAAGATCTTGTTTGATAAGATCATAAAAATGGATGAAAAATTTGATCGCCCAACCATCTGGACCAGGGCATTTATCCTTTTTAAAGGATTTCATAGTTTCTAAGAGTTCTTCCTCAGTTATTGGCTGAAAGAGATGATCATTTTGTTCCCCATCAAACATTTGAGGGAAAAGCTCTATTCCTCACAAAATGTCCTGTATCCTGCAGACATCAGATCTACTGTATTGGCTTCCAAAATATCTCACGGCTTCTCTTGAGATGTCTTGTTGAGAGTATAGAAAGTCTCCCTTTTCATCCTTTATTTTCCATATAGAATTCTTTTCTCTTCTTGAGCTAGCAAATCTGTGAAAATTGTTTGAGTTCCTGTCTCCTTCCTTTAGCCAAATTGCCCTGCTCTTTAGTCTCCATGATGCCTCCTCCTGTTCTAGGATTTTGTATTTACTCCTTTGCAATTCCTTTATACGACATCTCATGTTGAAAGGAACACCATGAGTAGCTAAGTTTCTCGAGATGCTATCCAATTCCTTATGTATTTCCCAAAGGGCAAATCTGTTTTGTTGTCTTTTCTTACACTGCCAATCTTTTATAAAATTTCTAATGGTCTCTAGCTTATCTCTGAAAGTTAAGAAGGGAGGCATATTTCCTTTTGATGATAATTCCTTCCATTGTCTAATTATAGCTTCATTGAATTCAATATCTTCCAAACATAGCATGTTAAATTTAAAAGGATACCCTTTCCTGAATCCCTTTTCTCTCCATCCTAAGAATATCGGCCTACGGTCTGATATAAAATCATTTCCAATTGAGGTAAAGGGCATGCCTAATCTATCAATTATACTTTCATGTAGAGTGAAACGATCTAGTCTTTTTGCTATATATGCTCCTTCAGATCTTCCGTTATCCCATGTTGGCATCATTTTAGGTGGCTTTATGTCCACCAAATTTCTGTGCAGCAGCTCATATCTAATGCGGTTAGCAAGAGGATCTTTTTCCGATTGTTTCCCCAAATTTCATCAGAGCTTAGCGTGACATTTAGATCTCCTGCAATCATCAAATACTCAATATCAACAATTTTTGATGTAAAAAATTTATCCCAGTAAGTTATCCTGTTTTTGTAAGGAGCATACATGTTTAAAATGTTTATGGGCCAAACTTTCCCTCTAATAGACGCCGATATGAGAATACTGACAAAGCATTTGTATGCTTTTGCTCTGATCCAGTCAGGGTCCCATAACGCTGCTAGGCCTCCAGAAAGACCATTTGCCTCCAGCACGACCATATGCCAAGTAGGCAACATTTTTCTGAAGTAAGAAATAGATACAGGAGTGTTGTGCATGGTTTCTTGGATCATAATGATTTTGGGTTTATTCACAAAAAGAAGATTCTTGAGGGCTAAAAATTTTCGACCAGCGCCCAACCCCCTTATATTCATGGATAAGATAAAAATCATTTAGAAGGCTTCACGACCACACTTGCTCTAAGAGGCCCTTCTTCTGTCATATCAATGATAGGCACATCTACTAAAGAGAGATTTCGAACTCCTCTGCCAACACCATCCGCCCTTCCTCTAAAATGCCTGCTACCCCTATTATTTTTCCTTCTCACTGTAATATTTTTTGCAGAATTTGAACTTATTTGCGGGGAGGAAGGCTTTCCTGGTTTATGAATGGTTAGGGGCGTGAGCTCAAGCGATTTCTTGCTAAGGAGGTAGTCCAGGTCACTACCAATCGAATTTGACGGGGATGAAATGGGAGAATTTAGAGGGGTCGCAGAAACCATAGGTTCCTTACCTTTCAGAGATTGAGGCAGTCCCCTTTTCGATGAAGGAGAGGAAGATGATATTAAAGTGATATGAGAGTCCGTTTTGAAGGAATTGATAGATTTGGGAATCAGAAGAGGGACAGGTAAATCTTTGCTAGCAATAGGTTCTGGAGGGGGGGTGCACAAAAGGGTGGGGCTTATGTTTTCAGATGAGCCAAGGGGTATGTTCAAACTTTCTGGCAAGATGCTTTGATTTTGAGTATATGAAGTTGGGGAGATATGGTGCTGAGGAGTAGATTTCTGATCGGGGGAGGAGAAATTTTGATAGTCATCTACAGGATTAAGAACCCCCTGCAATTTACCAGAATCTAAAGGAGATGAGCTAATAGGAGAGGTTACCTTTACCAAATCTGAATAAGAAGGTCTTGTCCCCTGTATATTTTTTGTTGTTGGATATTTACCATGATACGTTCATTTTTTTAACATAGGGCGACGAGGACAGTTTTTGTGAAAATGTCTTATCTTGTGGCATATTGAGCACTTGAAGGGGACTCCCCAAAAGTCCAATCTTTGATTAATCTTTAAATCCCTCCATGATATCTCAATGTGGTCTGGGAATCCTCCTCTATAGGCTTTCTCGATGAGAACCCATGCAACAGGTTTATCTTTCTCTCCCAGACATCTAGGATCCACATAAACACATCTTCCTAAGGCATTCCCTATCTCAGATAAAGTTTCCTTTGACCACAACTCTAGGGGAAGGCCCGGGATTTTTACCCAAATTAAATTATTTATGGGAGTATTCTTCAATGGATTATAGCCAATGTACCATTTGTGAAGCGCCAGGAAGCTCCTTCCATGCACCCATGGACGAGCCTGAACAGCTTCTAGGTCGCTGGCACTCAGAAAATGAAAACAGTACCACTCCTTCATTAGTTTAGCTATAATGGGGATGTAGCCAATCAAAGGTTTCCACTGCAACTCTAACCATTTTCTCATCCTGGCATCGTCCATCTCAGGGAAATGCCACCGACCAACCAATGGGAACTCCTGCAAGCTTTCAATACGATCAGTAAGATAAATGCTGTCTATCTTGATCGCCGCTGGTGGCGGTATGGTTTTTACAGGTTTTTTATTCTTCTTGAACCAAATGAGGGCTCATGTTCTATGTATTCTCTCTAGAAGAGATCACTTCAGATACCTTCCCGGGATGATAGTGGATTATGACAGCACTTTTCAGCCAGGTCATCAGTTTACATCGAGGGAAAGACAGTCACGTCAGCCAGCGTGGACTGCTAGTTGTTTGTCAATGTGGCAACGCCCTTACAAGACTCAACCTACATAGCTGCTTGGACCATGGCCTCCGTGGCTGATACATCTGACCCCCATTCCATAAAAAACCCACCCCCTGTGCACTGTGCAATCCTTAAAAAGGGATTTTCCGGATCAGGCAGTATTTCATGCCATAAATTGACCTGACCACAACCGAATATAATACCTAGAGAAAAATATGAATCGGATAGGAAAAAGTGAAATTTCGCTGACGAAAATAATGATAGGAAGAAGTCTCGGGATTTTGCAGATCTGGAAGTAAAACCTGCAATAAATTGGTCTGGCCACTACTGAATGTAATACCCAGAGCAAATATGAGTCAGAGGGGACAGGTAGATTTTGCCTGATGAAGGTACTAACAACAAGTAAATCCGGGAATTTAAAACAGCCTCCTTTCCAAAACATGGATTAGATACAAAAGTAGCCTACTATAAGTCAAGATTTATGAGGAAATGATGTCTTCTGAGTCAGCATTGGGTAGCAATAAATGAAAAGATGTTTCTAATGTTCCACAATCTCCAAAGTCATGTCTATAAGTACCATTCTCTGTACTTCGTAATCTTTTGAATTCAAAGCTTTGCATGAACCAAAACCCAACGAGAGGAAAGACGAGAACCGAGAAAGTGGATTCCGATTCTGTGGATCGGAAAAAACCTCCCGGAAAAACTAGGAGACGGAAACGTTCCAGAATGGACACTTAGATTCAAACAAGGGAATTCCAAAACTTCCAAGCTGCATGCCAGAAAATGTATGGTCAAGGAGATGGATTATACAATAAAGAAACCTTGTTCCCTCTCCTTTCTTGGTGTCCGAAGGCAACAAAGTTAAAATGGTTTATGGAGATGTTTCAGGATGAAACGATTGGGCATACTATACAGCAACAAAAAAACTCATACACACACCACCA
>APFE031409577.1:0-15743 GCA_000404065.3 Pinus taeda | reverse complement strand
CGAAGCAACATCGTGAAGAGAGCACTCAAAAAGATATAGCCCTTGGGCTCCAAACGCCAATGGACTCCTTCATCTCAGGATCTAAAGAGACAGAATCATCAGGAAAAGACCAAGAGAGGCGAGCACCTCTGCGAACAAATGCCCCATGATGAAGCTATTGTCATGGAACAGTAGGGGTATGGGGCACCCCTCCAAATCAGCTGCCCTACGAGATCTGCTCCAAGCAGAAAGGCCTGACATAATTTTACTCCAAGAAACCAAGCAAAGCCAAAGTGATATGCATAAAATTGTAGACGCTCAAAATTTTTTTTTAGGGATTAGCAACGACTCCAGAGGAGCTTCTGGAGGTATTACAGTCATGTGGAACAGCCACCTCTGGGATTGTAAGTCATTTTCTCTCAATCAAAATTGGTTAAAGATTAATTTAGTCCACAAAGATGAGAGCTGTGATCTCATTATTTACAACGTCTATATTCCCAATCAGTATAGAGAAAAGGAACAATGTTGGGAAGAGCTGAAAGAAGACATAAATATGGAACAGAATCCAAATATTATTCTAGCTGGGGACTTAAACTTAGTCCTCCATGCAAATGAGAAAAGAGGGGGCAACTTTCTTCACGACCCCTTTAGAATTCAGTTGGAGGGAATAATGTCTGATCATGAACTGATGGACATCATCCCTAAAAACCGAAAATATACTTGGAACAACAGAAGGATGGGGCCAGGCAATATCATGGAACGCCTAGACAGAATTCTAATTAATATCTCCTTGCTGTCCACCTTTGCTGCAGGCCACACCAAAGTCCTCAACACTACAGTCTCAGACCATTTTCCAGTCATGCTCACGCTGGACTCCCATGCTCAATTCGGACCGCTGCCTTTCAGGTATAATCCACTATGGCGAAATAATGCTGAGGCGGCAGACATAATAGAAGGGACTTGGAAGAAACACATTGAAGGCTCTCCCAGCTATATCTGGGAAATGAAAATAAAAAACACAAGGAAAGCTCTTAAAGACTGGGCCAAAATCAGTTATAAAGAGCCTGAAAAAATTAATAAAAATTTACAGCAAGAATTGGACAAGATTCAAAATCAAATAGAGCAACAAGGGCTCACTCATCAATTGAAAAAAGAGGAATGGGAAACTCAAGGACAGCTAATGCGCATTAAGAGAGAGGAGGAAATAAAATGGAGAATTAAATCGAGACAACTGTGGCTAAAAGAAGGAGACAAAAACACGGCCTATTTCCATAAACAAGCAATAGTCAGGAAAATAAGGAATAATGTAACCTCAATAACAGATTGTAATGGAAGCCAGCATAATGACCAAGAAACCATTAAAAGAGCAACCTCTCTTCACTTCCAAAATTTACTCTCAGAAAATCATGAAGAGTCCGACTACTCAGATCTGCTACAGCATCTCCCAAAAGGAATTTCGCAAGAGATGAATGACAATCTCAATTAGGAAATCACGGAGGAGGAAATCAGAAAAATCATTTGGACCTTACAGCCGGATAAATCCCCAGGCCCAGATGGTTTTCCAATTAATTTCTATAGAGATTATTGGCATCTAATCAAAAAGGATCTTGCAAAGATGCTGAGGGGAATCCAAAGAAAAAAGAAAATGGGGGGCTTCACGAACTCTACATTCCTTGCGCTTATCCCCAAGGAAAACCGGCCTACTACCTTCTCCAGGTTCCGCCCTATCTCTCTATGCAATACTTCTTATAAAATTTTTGCAAAAATCATAGCATCTAGGCTCCAGCCCCTTCTTCCTTCTCTTATCTCTGAAAATCAAGGAGGTTTCCTATCCAATAGACAAATCCATGACTCAATAACTCTTGTTCAAGAAGCCATTCACTCTAGCACAACAAGGCAAGAGAAAGGTTTCGTCCTCAAGCTCGACTTAGCTAATGCCTTTGACTGAGTAAGACATTCCTTCTTGTTCGCTGTTTTGAGGAAAATGGGATTTAACTCAACCTTCATCAGCACCATCGAAGCTTGCATATCTGGCCCTTGGATTTCTCCCTTGATCAATGGGCGCGCTTGTGATGCCTTTCAATCCTCCAGAGGGTTAAGGCAAGGATGCCCTCTCTCCCCTTATCTTTTTATTTTGATGGCTGACTCCTTTAGCAGAGCTCTAGATTACAACAGAAGAGTTGGTCTAATCACAGGCATCAAATATGGAAATGGAGTCAAGAACATCAACCACTCCCAATTCGCTGATGACACCCTTCTGATAGGGGGAGCTTCTACTACTATTGCAAGACGATTCAAAGCTCTCCTTGACCAATTTATGGAGTTCTCAGGGGGAGAGATCAATTATCAGAAAAGTTGCATCTACAGCTGGAACATCTCCACTCAAACTGCTCACAGCATAGCTAACATCTTTGGAGTCGCACACAAAGTGAACTGGGACCACTTCACCTACCTTGGAATGCCGGTGAGTATGGGCCCATTAAAGGCTGACACTTGGAATGAAATAATAGATAAAGTCAAGAGGAAGATTCAACAATGGGGAACACAATGGCTAAACCCAGCAGGCAGAATAATTCTCCTTAAATCAGGTATTTCTTCACTCCCTCTCTATCGTTTCACTCTTTATCAAGCTCCAGCAACCTTTCATCACAAGCTGGAAATCGCCATTCAGAATTTTTTATGGCAAGGAGGGAAAAAAGAGAAAAATAGGTTTAATCTGGTAAGCTGGAAAAGTGTAATTCAATCCCAGGACAGAGGGGGTCTGGGAATAAGATCACCCAAAATCCTAAATCTGGCCTTTGGAATCAAAATTGCTTGGAGGCTAATCAATGAGCCCATAGCTTGGTGGAAACAGGTCCTTGAATGTAAATACCTTAGCAGCAAAAGGAAAAATCTTCTTGAAACTGATATTCTCATAAGAGATGCTACTAAAATTTGGCAGCTCTATAAGAAAGCTATCCCCCATCTCGTTCAAAATATTTCGAAAGTCCCGAGGGGAGGGGACTCCATTAGTTTTGCCTCAAACAAAATAATGGGACTCCCTCCCTTAAACTCAATTGATGAAGCAATTCCCATCATCCATCATCTCAACTGTAAAGGTATCCAGAATCTAGATCAAATTTCGAAGTGGGATGATAACAATGGAGCATGGATTGGATGGGAAATCCCAGCCATTCCTCCAGTCCTCGAACCAAGTCTCAAAGTCCTTCAAAATCATCTTCAGAACAGAGCTCCCATTAAAAAAGGAGCAGTTGACGGTTTCCGATGGGATCCCACAGGCTCTAGCTATACAATCAAATCTGGGTATCAGTACATATGTAATGACATTTATCAGAACCCCATATGGAATCACTAGCGGATAATTTGGAATTCGGAGGCCATTCCCAAAGTTAAATTCTTCAATTGGCCGCTGCTAAAAGGAAAAGTGCTCACTGCTGAAAACTTAAAAAAGAGAGGGATTATTGGTCCTTCAAGATGCCCCAACTGCTGCTCAGCTGAGGAAACTATTCAACACTTGTTTCTGGACTGCTCCTTTGCTAAGCGATGCTGGATCAATCTGTCCTCCTTGGGCAATATAAATTGGCAACCCCATCAAAGCATTCCTGAAACAATCCATGCTTGGAGGAAAAACTGCCCTTGGAAAGAGAATGGAAGTAAGATAGTAAAAAGAATTTGGGCCATAATTCCTTTTAACGTCCTTTGGAAAATATGGCTCACGAGAAATAAGAAGATCTTTCAAAACAAGGACAGAAATGTTAGAATGACATGCAATAAAGCTCACACATTGGCTCAAGAGACAATAGCAGCAAAATACAAAGAGAGAATTCAAGGAGTAGACTACATAGTAGAGGAAAGATCAGTTCTCAGGCACATTCTAGACAATCCAGGACAACCTCAAGAAACCCAGAATACTAACAAATAGAAACAAATCAAAGTGAAGGAATGGGAGATCAGACTCCCAGCAAGTGAATACAATATGTGGATTCAGAAAAGTCACTGTCCAACTCTTCATTTCGACGGAGCTTCAAAGTCCAATCCTGGACAAGCAGGTGCGGGAGGAGTGATCACAAATGAATATGGCGATGAAATCTGCAACTATGAATGGAGCCTAGGAAGAAAATCCAACAATATTGCAGAAGCACTAGCCCTCTATCAAGGTCTTATTCAATTAAAAAAATTAGGAATCAAAAAAGCTCTTGTCTTTGGAGACTCTTCAATCATAATCCGCTTTATGAACTACAACCACTGCTCTCCCAACAGAAGCCTTCAGCAACATGTTGATCGTATCAAATTGCTCCTTAACAACTTTGAAGAAATTAAATTCTACCATATTCTGCGCACTTTAAACACGCAAGCTGATAACTATGCTAACAAGGCTGTTGGAAAACATGAAGGAATTCTAAAGTGCAAGGACAGAGAGGAATTTCACCCTCTGCCATGACACAGAAAAAGCAATATTCCGCCCATTCTCGCATGATCCTCATTTGTGCGAGGGGCGTAATCTATTCAGCAGAGGGACATCCGCCAAAAAACAGACTCCCTCCATTCAGTTGTATCAGGACCTCGAAGAAGGCAATTTATGGTCATTCTGTCAAACCTCATCATTTGGGAGCCGGCATCAGAAATGAAATCGCAGTGAATAAGGATTCTCTGAGTGATCTGGGTAAGAGCCATACGCCTCCCGTGACCCTGACTCTGCTCTGGATCCTCTTTCTACACTCAAACTTCTTCATAAAAGCCACTTCCAGCATTCAGCATGAAGCAGTGTATCGCTATCGCCTGGAAGATCGCATTCTCATCCATTGCAGTCGAAGGATCGAAGCTCTGAGTTCAAGAGGGGATCATTCACTGGTATCGCATTCCTTTATCTATTTTTATCTCTCCTTGTTTTATCTTACTCTGTCTGCTGTCGCGGTGAACCTCAGGGTAAACAGGGCTGTCCAAGTTAGTTGCAGAGCACCCATTGAAGACTTCGTCCATCATTCAATACCCTCCATCCCTTGGCCGCCCCCTGCTCGCTCATTCCTCCTAACTTCTTTTACCTCCCTTCTCCCTGTGATTCCCGGATGTGAGCATCCCTGCTCTCCTTTCTTCCCCTCCCTGCTCTCAGATTCCTCCTTACTTCGGCTGCCCCCTGCTCGCTCAGTCCTCCTTATCTCGGTTACTCCCGGAAGTGAGCATCCCTGCTATCCCCTCTTCCCCTGCGCCTCAGAATCTCCTCTTTTATTCGACCTTCCCTCCCCTTGTTTCCCTTCAGCTGCTATTAAGGGTACGCAAATCATTTCAAATCTCCCACCTAAGTCTGATTCTCTGCTAGCAAGATTTAATCGCTGTTCTGGCAGCGCTCTCAGTATCAGTCATATCTTAACCACTCCGAGCACTCCCGCCAATCCTGATATAGTTTTCACCAACTCTCTCAACTGTAAAATCCACTCCCCAATGGCGCGCAGCGAAAATTGCTTCCACTGTGCTGATCTGCAAGCAGAGATGGATGAAATTAGGACCCATCAGTCATTCCTTGACAGAAAGTAAACCTTATTGGAGGATAGGCTTGAAGAACATGACAGGCGGCTTGAGGAACAAGGAAGGAGGCTTTTCGAGCAAGATCGTATCTACACCGAAAAATACAAAGCTGAAATCCAGCTCTTTATGCACAAGGCGACATCTCTAGAAGAACAGTTCAGGCTTCTCACAAATCGCTGTGGGCACGTAGAAGAATCAATCTCCATTTTGCATTACATGATGGAAAAGTTCACCAAAGGGGCAGCCACAAGTTCCTCCAGCGTCAAACAAGAATCCAAAGATGAGAACCCGGAAGAATCAACTGCACGTCAGATACAACATATCATGATTGACTAAATGTATTTCAAATGCATCTTTTTGTCGTCATCCTTTGTTCGAATCTATAGTAGTTCTGTGTTTAAAAGTAGCAATCAAAGCAAGCTAAGAAACAAAGGGGTAGCTTCTTTTTGTAAACCCTTTGATCTCTTTTCAGCCTGCTCAATCTATGTATCAGTGGATTTTAAATCCTCCTTTTTTTAATATAATGCATAGCAACCGACTTCTTCAAAAAAAAATATCAATGTGTACAATCTTCTTGATTTGTTCACGAATAATAATCATTACATAATGCGTTAGAGTAAATGCTATACCAAATATTGGTTGTGGATCCCTGTGCATCTCCTTGACTTGTGTACAAGCAGTAAATTCTACTAAGCACTTGAGCAATGAGATGATTACGCATCGATTCTTCGAATAAATTCCAAAAATAATATTTTATAATATCAATAGATACGATCTTATTGATATGTTTACATTGAGTAACCATTGCACAATGTGTCTGATTAATTCTATTAAGAACTCAAACAATGTAATATTCTCTCATTGTAATGTAATAATTATAATAATCTAGTTCTTTGTGTATAGTGTGTAGGTGCAGAGGAAGCTTTGATTGTGCTTCCTCTGCACCTCCGCACTCAATAACTATTTAAGAAACAATTATAACAATTAAACTTTAGAAAATTAATTAATACAAGTAAAACTACGGGGAAAATAACATAATATGTGGACAAATCATTGATTCCAAAATGCCATAACATCATTTTATTCATGATATTTTTTCTTCCTTGTGTCTCGTGGGAAATCTATAGCACAAACAAACAAGAACCACTAGCAATATTCAATAGTATGGTATTCGCATGAGCTCTAAATATATGATGATTTTACCATTACTCTATTACAAACACTTATAATTTTGATAATACTTGCCATTAAGTTTTGAAAATATATCTCTTAGTCATAGGATTAAGCCTTACTTAAGTTTTTTAATATTTTCTAATCCATGCTACAAAGGGTTGATATGTGCAGAGGGGTAATAGTATACAGAGCAATAGAAATGAGGGAACAAAGGTTCTGCTGCACATATCCCTCTTTTTCACATCCTCCCAATATGCTAGAATGGATACTGGTTGTGGAGCCATGTAGACCTTATTGATTTTTTTATGACTAGTAAATACTATTCAACACTCGAACAATGTCCTGATTATGTGTTGATTTGCTGAATAAATGCTGAAAATACTATTTTATAATATCGATAGATATGATCTTCTTGATTGGTTAACAAACAGTAATCATTACACAATGTGTTAGAGTAAATGTTCTTAAGCATTGGAATGATGTCTTGATTGCACGTAAATTCACCGAATAAATGCTTATGTTTAATGGCAAGGGAGATGTTTCTAATCGTAGGATTAATCCTTAATATTATTTTAATATTCTATTAAGAACTTGAACGATGTCCTGATTACGCGTTGATTTTCTATTTACCACCAACGAAAGTTCTGTTAATCGAAAAATTGAGTCTTAATTAGTTTTTTTTTTTTCATATGTTCCCCACAAGGTTTCCCCCATACAAGGTAATTTGTCGAAGAAGTGTGTGGAGGGGGTCCACACATAGTTTCAATTCACCGAATAAATGCCGAAAAGATTATTTAATAATATTGATGGATACAAATTTATTGATATTTTTACAACAATAATCATTACTCAATGCATCAGAGTAAATGTTATTAAGAACTTGAGTAATTGCCTTATTACTTGTCGATTCCCTAAATAGATGTAATAGTATGACTAAGCCTTAATTAAATTTTTAATGTTGAGTGTAGAGTTGTCTGCGTCACTGTCAGTATCCATCACTGCAGGTTCCACACCTTTGCAAACATTTTTGTCTTAACACAGTTTTCCCATAGATGGATGCCTTGCACACTTATCATTTCTCCTATGTTTTGGTACTAAATGATTACAAAGTTTGTACACTGCATGTTTTCATTACAGATATTTCGTAATATAATATGTAGTTAAAGTATGATTAATGCTATAGTTTCAATGATTAACACTAATGTTTCATTATGCAAAGTAAAGCCTTCAATTTTCCCAGTAATCCCTATAACAGTGACATGTGTTAATCAGATAAACACCTACACTAATTCTTTGGTTACATGACATAAAGTTCATCATCTTACAGATTCTATTAGACTACACACTTTGCTAGCTCTAAACGATATACTATGAGTTCACCTTGAAAATGAATAGCTAAGTCTCATGTATCTAATGTGTTGTAATGCCATCTATCACTTATTGTGAAAACTGGAGAAGTGTGGATGAAGCTTTCATTGTGCTTCCTCCACACTCTGCACAATGCAAGCTTACTTTGCATCTCCACACTCTGCACAATGAAAGATTCCTCCGCACCTCCACATGAAATTGATATATTATATTTGTGCCACTTAAATTTCCAAGTATGCACTTGCTTCCTATATAATATTCCTAAGTGTTTGCCTTGTCTCCATTCAATCTAGCTACTTAATTTTCTATATCTCTAGCCGTTAGGGGAAACTATAATAACATAAGGATGTATAAAATATTTCATTGTAAGCAATGCGAAGGTGCAAATTATGGAAACAATTACAGAAAGAGGCATCTCAAATAACGATAAAACGAAAACCCCACACAAAAAGGCATGGAATATGATGCTATGAAACTCTTACCCTTGTCTTGAACCCTTTTAATCTTTGATTGTTAAATTTGACACTTTCAAATCTTTATACAAGCTCTTTTTGTAGCTCACCTTAAATTTGGTGTTCATTTATATTTTTCATTATAAAATTTATTTTCTAAGTTGTTTATTACTTATTTTATTTTATCCTCAAAAACTTACTTGGTTAAATAATTATCATTTTCAAATTATTTTTTGCACATCTCCAACCTCACTTGTTACCCTCCTTACCACATGTGATATATATGTTCTAGTAACTTTTTATCTTTGTATCTTAATACATAGACCCCTTTTTAAATCATGATTGTGTTGTGTTATACTTTCCTCAAAACATGTTATGTGTTATATATATTGTGACAATGGATTACTAAGTCTTAGTATAAATAATATCAACCACTCATATACTTATTTTACATATAGATACATGAATTCCTTCATTTTTTTTCTTTTCTATTTTGAATCCTTGGAGTCACTTCTCCAACTATGGGACACAATTGGATGGTTTTTTTCTCTGTAAATTTTATACATATTTCATGGTTTATGGGAAACTCTTATTTTTGAATTAGGTTTTGAGTATTTTTGAATGGAAATCCTCTTGGAGAAGTCACTTTTTCTTATGTTTATATATGTTTATATTTCAATATGTGTTATTGTCTAAATTAATTTTTTTATCATTAGAGTTTATCACATGTACCAAGTACTCTTAACTCCAAAATGGATTGGCATATGGTCCATAGAGTTTAGAATTGTAGAGTGGTCCAAAATATTTGATAAAATTTGCATTGAATTTGATTTATTTGATCTTAGTGTTTAATCTTGATCAAGTGTGGGGTCAAGCTCATAATGAGTTAAACCTTGTCTTATCCCTAAATGTATCAAAACTTGATTACACCACATGCGAAGGTTCATTTAGTCATTTTTTATCACCTTTAGTGTGCCCAAAGAATGAATATTTCAAGAACATTCTAGAATATGGACCATTTATTCATGTAAAAACCCTAAAAGGATCAAATTTTATAAAAGGTATGCTTCACATAGGATTGGTATCTTGGTTATATGTAGTAGAAAACATATAATGATATATTTATGTTCTTTAGATTCAAAAGTTTTCTGAAATTCAACCTTTGTTGCTACTCAACCAAATTTCTTGTGGAATATTAAGGACTTGAAGGCATTAAAGACCATTGGAAAAGAGAAAGACTTGAGAGAAATTATCCCCAAGGATAAGGAAGTTGGAACTATCTCATCACTCAAATGCATGACCTTATGGATCTAATATTTTCTTATTGTTAATGAAACCTTTTTTTTTTAATTTTTACAACAACTAAGAGATTTTATACTTGAATAATATACAGCAAAAGAACACAACAAAAGTACAAAATGTGAGTGCAACATTTGGGAAATTCCGGTCCAAAACAAAGCGAGTTGTAAAATTACTGAACAAAATGATAATAAGAAAATGTAGAGGTTCAGAGAGAAAATTTAAAGAGTAGACCAAGAAAACATTTCAAGGATTAAGGTAAAAACACACTACATTAGAGAAAACTAATGTAGTGGAGAGGATTGCCAACAATATTATTTTCTTGAGATGTCCCTAGATCTAAAGCAATAATATTTGGAATAATTAATTCTACCATAGCTAATGGTGCCATTCTAGAGTGAGATGAAGGGGAGAGGATTTGAATTTTTAGATGGTGTCTAGCCTAAATATCCTCTATTTGAGACCGGAGCACCCCACACTCATCTTAAACATGTTGAATTGATCATATTTATTGAATTAGAATGCTAATGGAAGATTGTAATTGAGCTTCTAGACTTACAGTTTGAATTTGGAGGAGGCCCAAAGAGAGGATTGGAGCTCCTCAATAATTCCTACTTGCTAATGGAGGGCTATCTTAAGATAAGCAACTCCATAATAGGCTACGAGACCAAATAAAGTAGACAAAAGGGGGGTAGGGGAAAAGAAGAAAATTGGCATGTAGCCACCATACAACTAGGAGGTTTCCATGCTTCAACCAATCCATCATGGCCTTTGTCATTAGGGATTAAGCTATTCCACAATTATGGCACCTCTAGATAGGTAAATCTACCACATGTGGGGCATGATTAATTAACAAGGGGTGATGGAGAGCATGTCACTTGTGTGAAACAAAGATGAAATAGGCATACAATATGGATCTCATGTGAAAAGCCCTATTTAATGACAGATACATCATATAATTGTTTGGATGAGACATTGGTCGTTGATAAAAATTTCACACACTTTTTCTTGAAGTGAAATGTTGGCCTAAAAGTATACTTGAGCATTGTTGACACAAAGCACATCGAAGAAACAAATGAGGAATAGAGAGAATATATGATTGATTAAAGTGGAAAATTGAACTTAAATCTCCATTAAGAGGATCTGAGCCTAGGTGTAGGTGTCAAATGGTGTTATTTAAATCTCCACATATGATGAGATTTTGAATAGTGAGGGAAGAGGCTAATTTGATCCCCTGATACAAAACTTAGGATTTTTCTTAGTTGTTAGAGGTCAAATATAGACTTCATGAGAAAGTAAACTCGATGTTTCCTCTTGGGTAGAAGAGAACCTCACTTACTCCCCCCACTATGGTAATGGAATCTCCTTTATCTACCCTTTATATTTTCTTGTTGCTTGAATGCATTTGCTTTCTTTGATAAGTTCAATTAAGTATCTTAGAAGGTTTTTATATTAATCTTTTAAATTGGATCTAAGATTTCTATTGGAGGATATTGAAGGGTTTTTCTTGTCTTTGGTTCATGTTAGTTGGATCTAGTTGTTCTCCTTATGTTTCTCCTCTAGCTTAAATATTGCTTAAAGGACTCTTCCTTGAAAGAATTACATGGGTATTTTGCATTTCTTTCCTTAAAATCATATTTTGAAATCTTGTATTTATTGATAGAGAAAAACTCATATGTCACTAAATTTAGTTGAATTATTTTCCTATGGGAAGCAAGTACCACACTTTGTATGAAAATTCTAATTAATAGCATGGAAAGTTCATTAGGGAGGATATTATTATGGCTTTAACATCTTCCCTTAATTGGATCTAAGACTTAGTTATGATATTTTCTTCCTAATATTTTTGGTTTTCCCCTATCCATTTGAGATATGTGACAAATTAACATTGTAACCATTTTCGTTAGAGTGTGAACACACACTTTCCAAAGCACATGATTGTTTATGTTTTTTTAGAATGGACCACGCTCTTTTTTGATATATTTTTTTGTAAAATCCCCTATTTCTAGATAAGAAACTCAAAAAATATACCCAAAACAAAATATTACAGCAAATGAATTCAACTAATATAAAAAATATGTTTAATAATACCACTGTAAAGAAATGGCATATTTTGTTTTGACAACAAAACAACCTTACAGTTTAACAGTGATGCTGATGCATATGCAATGTAACTTTTTATCTCTAATAAAAAGTTCGCTTTTTCTTCGGAAAAAAATGCCACTATAAAATCCCTTCTTTTTAAATAAATAACTCAACCATCATACCATAAGAAAAAATACCAGAGCAAACAAACTCACCCAATATATTTTGATATGTTTTATTAATATGACCTAGAATTACACGTTGGAGTGGCCTTTTGAGTTACAAAATTGGATTTTTGGAAACCCATAAATAGCCATACCTAATGGCACATTTTTTTGATATAATAGGAGATGATGACATTGTTAAATCGTCCCCTTACACTAATGTAAATTACTGTACTAGAGTAGTTTTGATGGCTAGTTCGACCCTCGCTTTTGATGTCAGGGCCCAACAAATGATTAGCTAGAATTGTTGGGAAAAAAATGGTGTTGGATATGGAAGCAAAAATCTGGGTTGAAACTACCCCAAAAAAATACCCTTAACTTGTTGATAATAACTGGTACGACCTCCTCAAGTGATCCCATGGTCTGGAAATGAGTGAATCGACCCCTTTTTTCTCACATGAACTGTAGATCTAAATGCGACCTCCTAAAAGACCTATGATATCTTGTTGTACCCATGATCTAGAAATGAGATGAATCTTTAACAATAAATACACGTGAAATTTCTGAGTGATATTTCCTTCTGATCAACTAGGGTGGAATTGTTTCACTACCAAAATTAGTTCACTCAAGGATTTCACCCTTAACATTCCAAAGCCACAATATCTCTCAAGATTGATATGAGGAAATGATTATGAATGTTGACAGACTAAGATTCAATCTCTCTTTTATCATCAGAATACTATGGTTCTATACCATAGGTCATCATAATATCATGTGTCATAAAAATACCATGGGTCTCTCTTTTATAATTTAAAAAAAATTCCTTTTACCTTTTTGACTAAATTAATGGCACCTTCACACATTGCTTTTTTACCCATATGACATTTAAATAGTTAATTGATCCCCTTTTTGAAGAGTATATTGAAATAAAATCAAATAGGATACTGAGTCATTCTCATGGAGTGATAATTTGGAGAGGGACATTACAATCCTCCCTTACCAAGCTTGCTTGACCTCAAGAAACTAAACTAGGATTTTGCAAAATCTACACTCCTTTCAACATAACATCCTCTACTGGAAAGTATTTCCACCTGATAAGATACGCTTTGATTAGTATAATCCTTAATTTACTTTCCCTAACTTCCAAATTCTCCTCAGGGATCAATGCCAGCTTCCCCTCCTCGTCTAGTGGAGGTAAATATGCTAAAACAATAACTTGTTGTCCCAATGTATTCTTGAGGCATGATACCTAAAAACAAATGATGAATCTTTCTCCCCTTTGGAAAATCATGTTCATAAGCTACTTCCCTAACTCTTTTGATTACTTTTTAGGGAACATAAAGTGTGGTTTCAACTAACTGTACCACTTTTCTTCAGAGAAGATTGTTTGTATGGCTGCAACCTCAAGAAAACCAAGTCTCCTACCTCAAAACTACACTCAACCCTATGCCTATATACATACATCTTCTGTTGGTTTTGGGAAGCATACAAGTTTTCCTTAATGATCTTATGGATATATTGGATTTCTTGTATCCAATATTTGGATTTGGGAGCCCTTCTACCCCCAAATGATAAATCCACAAATGAATAAGTATCATAGCCATACAATACTCAGAAATGGGCCATACCAATGGACATGTGGTTAGTGGTGTTGTAGTGATGTTCTCCTAAATGAAACCACTTAACCCAAGCCTTTCGTTATCATGACACATAGTTACGTAGATTCCCCTCAACCCATTTATTCACAATATCTCTATGGTCATCTGTCTAAGGGTGATAATTTGTATTAAGAGTCAACTGAAATCCTTCCAAAATGTGTTGAGAAACTATTGGGTCCCTATAATACTAGTGTATTTCCTCATTTTTATTATCAGTGTAGCCCCCTTATTGTTATTGTTGTTCCAATGTAGTCCCCATATTGTTATTATTGTGCCCCATAGAAGCCCACTATTGTTATTTTCGTGCCCTTAAATTATTATTGTTATGTTGACTCTGATTATATTGTGACCCCTTAGACTCCTACATATAGAAATGAGGTTTTCTCATTTGAATTATCCAAGAATCGTTAATTTGTGTAATGTAAAGGAGGTTTCCCCCTTGAATACGCTAATTTTGAAGTCATTGATCTATCTCCTCTTCTATTTTGTGAGCTGGTTGCATAACATTTGGTATCAGAGCTTTGGATTGTAGGGTTTCGCTTCTTCAAACATGCCATCCTGGAATTTTCACTATAAATGTTTTTCTACAAGGCTTCAGAAGCTGAAATTTTCACCACGTGGATCTGACATCTCAATGAACTTCATGTAAAAATTTCAGATCTTGGTTCTCTATATTTTTAGAGATATTCTTTGAGGAAGTTAGGGTTTTTACGTGCTCCAGAATTATGCCTCAAACAAGTGACCTGGGGAAAATCATCATAAATTTTGTTTCAGGAATCAGATTTGAATTCTATAAAAAGTGGCTGAAATTTGACGGACTGTAGTTGTTTTTTGTAAAATTTCAGGGCCTAAGATTGAAACAATGACACGTGGAATCCCATACAACGTCGCTCTACTGAATTAGTCAATAATCATGTCATCGTGGGATATTTGGCATATCTCTTTCTTGAAGAATCGAATCTTGATCAGACTTGTGGGGTTGGAAACATGACTCATAGTGGTACCAAAGGAATAAATTTCAAAATCGGGAGATCCAAAATTATAGAGTTACAATGTTTCAAGATCGAGCTCCTAAAAGCAAGAAAAAAGGTGTGTATTTTTTTAAAAATTGCATAACTTTTGCTTTAAAAAACCAGTTTGAAGTGATTCAAAAGGCATAGTGAAGCGTATATATCATTGTTTGATTTAAAAATTCCTTAAAGCAAGAAAATAGGAACACCTAGTAAGGAACTAGAAAGATCTACTATGACACATGAAGAAGAAGAAAAATGCAACATGATATATCAAAATTATGAGACCAAGTACAAAAAATTTTGCTATCACAAAGAGTTACCAAAAATTAAATGGAAGCTAATATTGATGGTTTGAATAATAGCTTAAAATTAGACATGGAAGGTTTGAAGGATGGCATAAAATAAAAAATGAAAGGCAACATGGAAGATTTGAAGAATGGTTTAAAAGCAAACATGGGAGGTTTGACAAAGTTGCTACAAGAAATGCTTCGTAATGGCGAAAAGGTATTTAATGAAACTCATGACGAGAAAAAAGAAATGTTAATCATGATTTCATAGACTCCAACATTGGATTGAAGACTCGCCGTATTCCAAAAATTGATATGAGGAAGTTTGAAGGAAAGGATCCAGTAACATAGATACTACAAATGAAGCAATATTTTGATCTTCATAATGCGCAACACACACAAAAGGTACGCATTGCAACTTTATATTTAGAACCCAATCAGTTTGTATGGTATCGATGGATTTTTTCAAGTAAAACACTTGTCACTTGGTCAATTTTTACGAAGGAAATGATAGCACATTATGAGGATACAAAGAGAAACACCTTCTTTAGACAATTGATAAATCTCAAGCAAAAGGGTTCAATGGCAGAGCACATTGAGGACTTCCAAAAATTGAATATAAGGGTAAATGATATAAATGATATTCTATAGGAGCATAAGATTGATGTGTTCATAGGGAATTTAAACGATAACATCCAACATGAGGTTCACCATTGGGAACCTAATTCATTAGAGAAAGGAT
>APFE031409575.1:0-15919 GCA_000404065.3 Pinus taeda | reverse complement strand
ATAGGAATAGTTAAGTATAACTTGGTCTAGTATAGAGTTAGGTAAAGTGTGTTTCTTTACTATGTACATTTGTAACTTACAATCCGACAGTCACGATATGTAGTGATCCGATGATTCATTCTTTCCTCGGTATTACCAACACTTGATCCATGGCTTGACACCCGATTGGTCCATGAATTCTATTTAAAGCGCATGGAGGGTCATTTGTAGGTTAACCGTTCATGAGAGAATCTTATGTAAATTTTCATTCTTTTATTAATAAATTTCCTGTAGTAGCCACATTGGCGTAGGCCGTGGATAGTTTCCCTCTCTGAGGGTTTTAACCACGTCAAAATACTGGTGTATTGATCTGTGATCTGTTTGTGAGCGGTGTCCTTTTGGTTTTCTGTCTGAGGAACTTACCCTGTAAATTCCTACACGGAGAGGGTAGAAGTTGGAACTGCCAAGATCATCTGAAACTTCCAGAACAGTCGGGAAAGCTGACGCAAAGGGCAGAAGCCAGAACTTCCTAGATTTTTCTCTGTTGGGTGAGCCGGATTTGGCACCCAAATTGTATTCTAAAACGGATTAATAAATCAAACCCTTAGATAGCTGCACCAATTTTCCTGCATTGGGTTTTTCTAGGGACATTAGTCCAAAAATAACGGTGTCATTTGTGTGCTTGTTTCTGTTTCCTTCAGTTGATGATATGTAATGTATAGAGCATGTACTTGTGTTAATTTTTAGTATTTACATGGTAAATAACTTTTTAATTAATCAGAACAAGTAGGAAGGAATAAATAAAAAAGTACATGGAGGGTTTCTAACTGTTAGACTCACAAACTTCAACACCTTGACCCCCGATTCACCATAGTCATCATTTTATGCATTTCCCAATAAGCCTACTATTATGGTGATTCTATACCAAAATCCTGCAACTACCATAGGATTCCTCCTGAGCCTGGACTACCAATCACTATAGTCATAATTTTATGGCTTTTCCAATAAGCCTACTATTGTGGTGATTTTCTACCAGAATATTGCATCTACCATAGGATTCCTCCTAAGCCTAGACTACCAATCACTATAGTCATCATTTTATGGCTTTTCAATAACACTACTACTATGGTGATTCTCTACCAGAAACCTGCAGCTACCATAGGATCACCATGCTAATTCGGTTGACATCAATTCCAACATGCTCACAGCCACTAGCCATCCAGATAATGCCAATTGTTCAACATCATCTTCGAATAATTAGATGTCCTATTTATATCTATATACCAAAGGACAAAAGGAAGAAGTTAGATCCTACCAGTATGAAGGGCATATTTGTTAAGTATAGTATTTCATCAAAATTTTAGTACTTCTAGTCAACTTTGATGAAGAAGAGATACCTATATTGTAACTGCCCCTTCCCACATTCACTCAAGTTCACTGGCCTTCCAGGGTAAACATGAGACAAAGAGTTACTACGACATGACCCGACCTCCCAGTTTTGGTTAAGGAAGTGAGGCCTACAAAGTGGCCACAAATTGACAACTCACAATATCCCTCAGAGCTACAAGACACGCAGAGGCCAAAGGACCACCCCATGTGACCAAACCCTGAGTTGTAACTCTTTTTCACTGACATAGACCCTCAACTGCATGTATGACAAGGCCTGGGTGCAGATATAGGCCTCAAACCAAATGCATAACATTGCCTCCATGCGGTTGTGACCTAACTTGCCCAGTTTAGAGGGTGTGTCCTAAGATCTGAGCCATAATTACAGGCTAGCCTCCTACCCAAAACTTCTTAATACTTTCCATAATCATAATAGACATGACAAAAAAGTTAAACATCCAAACTTTGAGGCAGAACTTAACCTAAATTTCTTAGAATACACCAAAAATTTCATCAAACACATGGAAAACATGTAAGCTATAGGTCATGAACGCATATTTGATCATAAATTGATAGTCTTCATCTAAGAATCACTGAGAAGGATCTAAAACCTCTCCATATTCCTACAACAACACTTGTTAACCCATACATTCATCAACCAACCGATAACGAAGCAATTCCTAATAAGAGCCATAGATAATACACATCATATAACTAGTAAATAACCAACATAGAGACCACGGCAACTCAGCCATAATATCACTAACATAATCACTACAGATGCTTATAGATCATAATAAGGCAATGTCTCATATTAACATAAGAAAATACCAACCATGTCAGGGACTTCCATGTACCACCCGACCATAGATTGAGCTGAACCAAATCTCTCTTTCATCCAATCACCATCACGCCATATTCCAATCATGAATGTGGGATATCATGGAATAAACAAAAACAAAACCAAACCAAGGATTTTAAAGGCCAAACCACCTCAACCCTAAACCACAAAGATTCCACCTCCATGGTCAGACATCACTAGCACCAGATCGGTCTCTACTCAAGTTATCCAGAGCTCCAGGAACTAGTAACTAAACCCACAGCCTTCCAAGGCTTTAGAGAGCTTGTCCAACCTGGCTCCGGGAAAAAGGAAAGCAACGTGACTTATCACATTCAAAACATCGTTTGATTATTTATAAGAATCCAAAATAAGCATGACAAATAGTGTAGTGTAGTACATTTACATTTGTTGGAGTTGGGAACAATATAATTGTTTAAATTAATAATACACGCGGGAAATCTATATATATATTTAAATTAATAATAAACGTGGAATATATATTCACGTGTGTTTTGAAGCATATTTTCAGCATTTATGGCAAAAGTATTCTAATACCGCTGTATCTAAAATTGATGTGTACTAAGATTGATTTATCCTAAGCAAGACAATACGCCAAGAAATTATGGCAAATTTGCAATGATGTATATATTATGGATAGAAGTCACATATACACACAACATATTATTGTTATGAGAAGTTTCAATTTTCCTTTTCCTGAGCATCGACTCTTTTTGTTGCTCGCCTGATTCTTTTGATGTTCTTGTGTTGCTGCTTCTCTAACCACCACTGGTGGTCGGTATTTTTTATAAAAGCCCCCGAAGCCTCATCGATATCCTCTAACAACGTCCACTGCTGCTGGGTATGTTCCATGTACGCTTCAGCAGCCTCGTCTACTAACAACCACTGCAAATGGCAATTTTTATGTAACAATCGATAGCTTCATCCATATCATTATCTTCTTCAACAGCAGTAACCTGATCATCATGATGGATATAATAATTAGCATCCGCAGGCACCTCATTAAATATGTCTTCCTCAGCAGCAGCAGCAACCGCTGGCTCATCGACATCTTCTTCAGCAGCAACAACCGCCGGCTCATCGACATCTTCTTCAGCAGCAGCAGCGTCATCGATGTCTTCAGCATCATTATTAGGAGCAGCGTCATCAAGAGCAGCATCATCAGGAGCAGCATGATTAGGAGC
Source organism: Pinus taeda (assembly GCA_000404065.3). NCBI lineage: Eukaryota > Viridiplantae > Streptophyta > Pinopsida > Pinales > Pinaceae > Pinus > Pinus taeda. The sequence continues at coordinate 12,511 of APFE031409575.1, read as the reverse complement.
CCCGTCAGCAACAGGAGCAGCAGCATGATTAGGAGCCTCTTCTTCAGCAGCAGCATCTGCATGATGATGATGAATATTGGTGGTGGCGATATCCATCTCATCTTCTTCTTCTTCTTCAGCGGAATCATGATTAGGAACAACATGATTAAGAGCCTCTTCTTCAGCAACAGCATCTACATGATGATGATGTTTATTGGTGGTGGCGATCTCCATCTCATCTTCTTGTTGTTCGAATGCCCATTGCTTCCGCATCATTATGATGAAAGCATACGCTGACTTATTGATATCATCACTATTATTGATGACATCACCACCTAAAAATATTCCATCTTCATAATTCGGGATGACATCACCACCTAAAAATATTCCATCTTCATAATTCGCCTCCTTTAACTCAATTTCTGCATTCTTCTTTTTCTTGCCATTATTGGCCTTCTTCTTCTTGTGCATTTTCGCATTCTTCCTTTTCTTGCCATTTGGAATCACTTTTCTTACTTTCTTAATTACTTGGACTTTTAGCATCCCCTTGGGCGGAGCTATCAACGCTTGCTTTGCAAGCTTGAGAGGGGCACTCAGCTTATTCATGACCGCTATCTTACTAACAGAACAGCGTGCAGTGCAGTGAGAAATAACTCGCAGGCTGCTGGCGGTAACAAATCAAAGGAGGTGGATTTCAGAGTATACAGCCACGGGAATAGAAAAAAGGAGGTGGATTTCAGAGTATGCAGCTAAGGGAGCAGAGAAGAGGAGGTGGATTTGAGATCAGCAGAAGAAAAGGGAAATATCAACAGTATTTCCTGGTCGTCGCTCAAGTCTATGTCGGAAACTCTTCCTCCTGCTTGTTGGTTAAGTGTATGTCAAGTCTATGTTCAGTTGTTGGTTAAGTCTAAGTCTTATTTGTATTTTGCTAATGTGCATGTCAACTCTAAGTCAGAAAATTATATCGGACGTGCAGGTGGGTTGTGGTTGCATGCCCTCCAGCTTCCACAAGCTAAAAGCATGAGATGATTATTGGTAAATACTAATCAGCGTTTTTTGCAACGGCTGAAAACCTATCGAAGCATGCCACGTTGTCTGATTCAATCCGGTTTCGGTGATTTATTCCGGCCGGGAGCCGACGATCTGTATTTCTAGGAGTTCGTTGCCCTATGTGGATCACGAGATTGATGGAAGTCATGGTATTGAGAAGTTATCAAGTGTCAGTGATCCCGAATTAATTTAAGCTCTCCTTTGACGGAGACGAAAACCTAATAAATACTAAAGATTTAATAAATAATCAACCAAATGTACCTATATCTTGTTTCATCGTTGTTTCAATATCCAAGTTTCATAAAATATTTTATAAAATTTAATAAAAGATTTCAAATATGCTAAGTTTACTTCTGTGTGTTATTAGTTATTAATAGTAATTTAATAGAAGATTTCAAATATGGTAAGTTTACCTCTGTGTTATATGACTTATTAATAATAAATCGATATTTTGCTTAACCTTATTTATTGTAATTTTTATTTTTAAAGATATTAATATTATTTACTTAGTTTCAATATTAGATAATTGGATTATATTGTGTTTAAATTGCTTTTATAATTTTTAATATTAAGATTTCTTAAATAATATTTTGTTTTACCTTAATTTAAATAACTGTTGTAAATTAAAATAAAATTTTTGTAATTTAAGATATTTTTAAGTTTTAAACTAACATCCTCATTGCTGCCCTAGGTGTTAGTATTTTTATTATTTTTGTGTCGTTAATATTTTAGTATATTTTGTAATACTAAGTAGAGTCTAAATCCAATGAGTCCAAAATGGGTTAGTATTTTTTATTATTTTTGTCCGTTAATATTTTGTAGTACTAAGTGGAGTCTAAGCTAAATGAGTCTAAAATGAGTATAGTATGTGTACTATTTGTATCCTTAATATTTTAGTATTTTTTGTAATACTAAGTGGAGTCTAAGCCAAATGAGTTCAAGATGGGTATAGAACACAATCATGACTCAAGTCCTAATGGAAAACGTGTATAGAAATTAAAGGAATAAAATGATGAAATTAATATTTTTCAATTTAAAATATTTTAGAGTTTTTAGGTTTTTTCAAGTATATTTTTTATAGAATAAGTTAGAAATTGATGAATTTAATTGTTATTTTTCATTTTTATCTTTTCTAATATTTAAATAGAATTTTCAGTTTAACATGATTCCATATGATTAATGGAAATTTATCTTTTACCAGTTTTAACTTAAGTTAAATACATCATTGAAATTTCCAAAAAAAATCTTATAACTTAATAAAATAACCAATTATTATGTTACATAATACACTGTAATTCAATAAAATTGCCAGTTATTATTTTACATAATTTATTAAAGATAATACATTTACATTTTAAAAAATTTAATAATGTTTTTATATAATATCAACAATTTGTGTACTATATATTATTAAGCATTGGTAAATATATAAGCATGGGTTTAATATCTCTTGATAAAAAATTTAATTATTAATTAAAAATGAATTCATACACATTGTTCCCATTTATGCATATATATTAAATGCTCAGCTATGTATACCACTCGTGAAAATACAACAATGCATATAAATATGATGAAAGTGTATTTGTGCATTTCAACATCATAATTTCATGTTGCAATTTTAATGGAAACAAAATGGCACATATAAGTGGTGAAAATGTATGCATGTGTGTCAATGCCACGATTCTATGTTTGCTTTCATATTTTTATAGGCATGGCAACATAAATTCCTTTTTTAGGAATTTTTTATAAATTTTTTGAATATTTATAATAAATTAGTTACTTTTTATATTTCAATCACTATATTTCAATGTACCCATTCCATTGTTGTGTTGAACTATTTAAACAAATATATCGATGAATTACATAACATGAATAAAGAATATAGCATACATCTATTACTCACTATGATGAAGATGTTGTAGCATTTGTAATATAAAAATAAAATATAATACTTAGATAAATTATCAATGATCAATGTTAAGGATTAAGACTATTCCTACATAAAATTTCAAATTGAACAAGCGAATTACTAGGAAATAGAGGAGATTTCTTTTTTTAATTTTGTAAAATTTTCCTTTTGAAATCAAAAGAATAATATATATATATATATATATATATATATATATATATATATATATATATATATATATATATATATATATATATATATATATATATATATATAATCAAGAGCTCAAAGATTAAAAAAAAGTATTGATCTAGACAAGAGAAGTGAAGGTAAGATAATCAAACAAAAATAAAAACAAACATAGGGATCTTCTCCCTAGTATTTTCACCAATAGGTTGGTGTAGATTTCTTACAACGGAGAGTGAATTTCGTAGCTTAATAGTTGGATGTTAAGTCCAGATAATAATGGTTTTAGGCTTAGAAAAAGTAATCCATACTCTACTCTACAATTTTATCATCAAATTAAAATAAACAACAACTTGAATAATATAAAATTATTATTCGAAATTTAAGACATAAAAAATTTGTTATACATTTCCAACGCCATGTATTTTATTTGGAAATTGACCCAAATGTACATTTTTTGTGGAATAACACATTTTACCCAAGATAAATAATGACACATCTTGTCCAAATTGGAAAATAATAGCAACTCATGCTGAGGACACAATGCACCCTTTTCCCAACATGGAAAATCATGCCAAAAGTACATAATGACACCTCATGTCAATATAAATAATGGGTCACACATTAACAAGTACCCTCTTCGCCACTCTCAGATGTATCTTTAAGTATGATCTTCCTCTTCTTCAAGCCTATGGAAACTTGATTCTTCTTCTTCCATTGAGGAGTAGTGCAAGTTTTTGGAGAGTACAAAATAAATGTCATTTAAATAATTTATTTTCCACAATTTTACTAACAAAAAAATTTACAAAATATGATTAGTATCCTATTGTAGCGGCTGCAACACCCTCCAAAATTTTGGCCTGCATCCAATTTCAGAGCCTTCTTTGGCTTTCCCTTGATGTTTTCAAGCACTCGGGCTCATCCCATGAGTTCGTGTTGAGTCTGTGCACGCTTCTCGATTGACCGTTCACCATACATATTTTAACATGTTGGTCACAATGACATGCCTGTAGTCATGTTCTGGCTATGTTCATGATTGTTTTTGTGTGTACAAGTTGTATTCTCTATGTAAGCATTTTTTCGCACTCACACGAAATTGTATACAATGTTGCACAAGTATCATCACGGTCATTCAACATTCTATCTCAAGTGTTGCGCTTATCGCTCGCACTCATTGAATAGTCACACTAAGTGTATATTGTCTTGATGCTTCGAGGTGTCTTGTCATCAAGTCATGTTGAGTGTGTGTTCGTACGGTCGTGTATGCACAAGTTCACTCATTCACACACTTATTCATTTTGTTGAAACTCTATCGACTAAACCACTCCCAATAGTTGGACCTTCGTTGAGCTACACTATGCAATCTACACAACACAATCTTGGAGTCGACTGGACTGACTGTCACCCATAACAACGCAAAAGTTTCTTAGCAATTCATCTCAATTTGCGTTGCCTGCAAAAAATATATCAAGCTTCCCGTTGGTCAACCAGAGAGTTTGGCTGCATAGTGACCTCATGCTTCACTCCTCCAAAATATTGTGCAAAAGCTGCCAGCATGCCTGCCTCTGCTGACTAAATAAATTATGCGAACATGAAGGATAGGCACCCGCTGCCTGTCACTTCGATGTCCTCGAAATTTACGCAGTTATTTCAGCCAGTCACCTTGTCAGCCGACCTGCTACTCCTCCTTAAAACTTCACCGTTTTCATGGGATGTCTCCTAGATGCCCGGGACCCCGCTTAGCCCAAAAAATGTGCAGAGATTTCCTGCAAGATAGCCTCCCACTTCTGCACAGTTTTTGCCAACAAGCTCCCACAACCTGCTGCCATCCTCCTTGGAGAATCTGTGCTTTTCACTCCCAATGTCCTCCCAGCTACCTAAACTGCCTCTCTGGAAAAATTGCACAGATTTTCCCTTAAGCCGAACCAGATCCCCCAAATAGTCATTACTGATCCGGACTGCCCATCTCATCCTCTCAGTGACCTCTGTCCAATTTTCCTTCACAATTCCCGGAACCTACATCCCAACCTAAAACATACTCTGTGTAGTTTTAGAGCCTTTCCCTCTCTCCCGCTCACCTGCACTCGAAAACAAAAGATGATGCATCGTCGTAGACTACTCACACCTCCATTTGCAGATTTTTGTATTCTAACATAAGAATCTTGTGCCATAATTCTTCCCCGTGATGATCCTCGTGAACACCTTAAGAAGAGTTTTATTATCTCATCAAATGGTTCATGGGATATATCTCCTTTTCCCAACAGGTTCAACATGTCGAGGCAATCATCTCTCATTCCTCGTATATATATTATTTTCAAAATTTCCAAATCCATATTTGGATCTCTGTAGATTATAATAGAACCATTCCACTTAATCTTCCAAGTTTTCTTATTCCTTTTGTGTCATTCTGAATATATCCTATCTTCAATCTCTGGTCTGGCAATAGTTCTAGTATTTTTCCAGAAACGTAGTCTTCATATCTCCCCATGTCCGGACAGTGGAAGAACCTAGTCCCATAAACCATCGTAATGCTACTCCTTTTAGAGTGGAAGGGAATAGTTTTAGCTTCTAAACATTTGGAGTATAATCATAAATATTGCACAGAACATAAAACTCAAAAAGGAAAGTGCCAGGATCTTCTAAACTCAGTCCTTGGAAAGACGGAAGGGATGATAGAGGGATATTCTTCATGGGAGCTTCTCCCCTTATATGACTTATTGGAAATTCAAAAGTGGTGATAGTCTCATCTTTCTTATCATTTTTATTATTTTTGTTGTTGTCTCCCATTGAAAATTTTCTTGATTCTTATTCTGGTGAGTACCCTTCTAAAGATTGTTCAGGCGAATTCTCCATGCATAAGGATTCCTATGATAATTATTCATATAGTCCCGGGGTCGATTGTTTTACTTCATTCCCTGAGTTTGGGTATTGGAAAGTGAAATAATTTTCTTCTGATTCTGGTTCTTGATGTTTCCCACTAGTTTCCTCTTGTCCTTCTAATCCAAAATCCTAGCCACTAGTTTCTCCTTGTTATTCCTGAGTTAAGTCTTCAGATTTGGGAGTTTGTAAGCTAGTTTGAGGAAAATGGGGTCCTAAAACAGAGGAACCAGATACTCCTGATTTTGATGTAGAAGTAACAACTTTCTGTGGGATTGCTTTTATTTTGTCTATATGTGGATTTGACTGTTCTCTCTCTTCTTTTGAGATCAATTCTTCGATAAATATTTTTCTCCCTTGATCAATGTTTTTCTTGTTATTTTTATGACCCATTTTACCCTTAGATTTATTAGAGTTCCTACGTTTCATTTCTTCTTCACTCATACATTCTACACATGGACCCTATGTATGCACTTTTAATATTTCACACCTGTGTAAATATTTTGAAATTTCACAAAATATATACGTGACCCCCCTGAAGTAGATCCGTTCCTGTACGTGAACTTTCCGAATAAAACCAGCATAAAGATATGAAATTAGTGAATCATTCCTTTGTTGCAACCACAAAAAATATTTCACAACCCTTACTATCATATGTGCATATCATTACAATCGTATATTTATCATTGTTAGTCATAATCATAAAGGCTTAAGAAAGCATATTTATTAGTCACTACAATGCTTTCAGATCTATCAAATATGAACCGCCTTCATGCTCCTCGGTGCCCACTTTTTTTAGATCAAACCATTCATTAATAACCCATAGCTTGGACACCTAACACTTTGTTCTCCATCTCCTTTTATAGCTTAGGCCAAATCCAATACCTTAGGTAAATTCCATAGTTATGTCGATGGTATTATTTGAAGGGATCAAATATTTATTTGCGTGTTCATTACTATGGGCCAATACCATGGTAAAGACCCTTGGTATTGAAAATACCATTGTAAAGAAACTGTACAATACTTTGCTTCATGATACCCGTATATGTACACGGTCTTTGTTCACAGCACTTGTGAATATTTTCCTACACTTTACCTTTATCATTCCTCTATCTCTGAAATGATATTCCTTTGTCGAATCTCTTTGTCACATTTGTACTAACACACATACTCATCTTGCTACCATCATGTTGACATTTTTATCAAGTAGGTTTCCATGAAGGACAACACATTAATCATATTGCCATTATGTAAAGAGTGAAACCTTGATCTCAACACGCTCAGAGTCTAAATCTCTCCAAGTCTTTGAACAACTCCAGAAATACCACCAAATAATGTGGAGAAAAGTGTATACCATATTTGGGTATCCATGAAGTAGATCAATATTGCGGAAGCATAGAGAAATTTCCTTGATACTGTGAGAGTAATTCGAGGCCAACAAATTTCTATCAAGCCATGAATTTGAAAAGGTAATTAAAACATTCTTGTATATCAATGAAACTACCTATTGTATATCAAAGAATTAATTCCTTCTTATAGTTTGTTAGGCTAAGGATATTGATGCATATATTTTTTTCAAGCTTATTTTTCTTCGAGTCCTAAAATTTCCACAAGAACTTTATATTTGCCTTGACCAACTAAATATTGGTAAAAGGTATTTGTAGTGTTGAACAATATCTCATTCCTAGGAACAATTGTCAGTGTGACTAGAGTTGGTCTTTATGGAAGTATAAGTTCCTTATGATCAATTTTGTAGTTTTTTTTCTAGTGAAACGAGAGGAGGTCACCTTTCATGGGTAAATTTTCATTATCTGCAAACTATGCATAGCTTGTGTCCAGGGATGCTAAGGTAATGAAGGCAGTGGCCTTCACCATAAATAGAATTACCCATGCTAGAATTTCTATGACCATGATGATCACATAGTCCTCCCTTACCATTGTAGTATGCTTACCCCACATATTTCAAATTTCATCTCCAAGGTGATACCACAGACCACTACTAACAACGTTCTCTCAAGATTTGTCTTTATGTAAGGGAAATTTAGGCAAAAACACAACCAACAATGGTGACTATTGAGCAACTACTACAGAAATTTATGTGGCCCTTATTGGTAGATCCAGGAATAATTTAAGAGAAGAATTTTTCCACCAACCACTTTCATAGTAGTAGGTGACTAAAACACATTGATTCCTCAGTAAAAATATAATATATTCAGAGTTTATTGAGGTTGTGATGATAAGGTGGTTGTGTTAAGGCTGCAATATTCGATTGCCATCTCATTGTTTGTATGCAAGGAAAATTCATATTGGAAGCATACGAGTCCAATCATCAACAACTCAATGGGAGTAGGAAGAATTTCTTGTTGTATAGTCTTCGGTATTAATTAAAATAGTACTTTTGTTTCTCCACCATCTATAATCAATATGATTTTGACTCTTTATCATTTTATTATATTTATTTTATGATAACTAATATATGTAGGTTGCATCATGCTACTCCAAATTATTATAGATCATAAGATTTGTTTCTTACCTATTTCAACTCTATCATCAATTTGATTTTGAGTCTTTATGATATCATTATATCTATTTTATCATACGTGTTTTATGTCCCTTGTAGCATTATGTTACCCTAAATTATTATCAATTATAAGTAATTTCTTACTTATTTAAACTCTATAACAATTAATAGATACTTTTAGGATGAGGTACCTTTAATATATAAGAAAATTTCATGAAGTTTCACTCATTTCTAATTAATTTATGTCATCTTATCATAGAGTACTAGTCTATTTTCTTATCTTATTTGGCTCAAACCACATTCCCTAATATGATAGGAACCATAGAGGAAGGAACTGAAAAAGTATTAGTCAAGCAATTACTTATTAATGATGACATAAATTAAAAGCTAAAATAGTTTTTTCAGAAATATTAATGTTCAATTGAATGTTTTAATAAATATAATATTGGTGTGTAATCTATTTGATAAACCGTAAATTGAAAAATGTTTTGTAGAATATCACATTCTACACTCGATCTCTCTTATTTAATACACATGCTGTATCATAAGCAAATTTGCAATGAGAAGTCACATATATTATGGAGAAAAGTCACATATACACACAGCATATTGCTGCTATGAGAAGTTTCAATGTTCCATGTACGCTTCAGCGGCCTCGTCGACTAACAACCACTGCAGATGGCAATATCGATAGCTTCATCCATATCATTATCTTCTTCAGCGGCAGTAACCTGATCATCATGATGGATATAATAATTAGCATCCGCAGGCACCTCATGATGGATAATATAATTAGCATCGTTGTTTCAATATCCAAGTTTCATAAAATATTTTATGAATTTAATAAAAGATTTCAAATATGGTATGTTTACTTCTCTGTGTTTTTAGTTATTAATAGTAATTTAATAAAAGATTTTAAATATGGCAAGTTTACTTCTGTGTGCTATGAGTTATTAATAATAAATCCATATTTTGTTTAACCTTATTTTTATTGTAATTTTAAATTATTAAGATAATTAGATTAATATTTTTTTTTACTTTTTACCTTTTTAGTTTTATTTTATTATAATTCACATTAAATTAAAGATAATTGGATTCATATTGTGTTTAAGCTTTGTTTTATTATAATTTTAAATTATTAAGATTATTAAATTAATATTTTGTTTTACCTCAATTTTATTATAATTTTAAATTATTGAGCAAATTAAATTAAAATTTTGTAATTTAAAATAGTTTGAACTTTTAATGTTTTAAACTAACATCCTCATTGCTGCTCTTGGAGTTAGTATTTTTACTATTTTTGTATCGTTAATAATTTAGTATATTTTGTAAGTCTAAGTTCAATGAGTCCAAAATGGGTATAGTGTTTTTATTATTTTCGCTTAGTTAATATTTTAGTATTTTTTTAATACTAGGTGTTATATTTTGTAAGTCTAAGTTCAATGAGTCCAAAATGGGTATAGTGTTTTTATTATTTTCGCTTAGTTAATATTTTAGTATTTTTTTAATACTAGGTGTTGTCTAACGCAAATGAGTGCAAATGAGTCAAAAATGGGTATAGTATTTTTACTATTTTTGTATCACCGATATTTTTTTGTATTTTTTGTAATACTAAGTGGAGTCTAAGCCAAATGAGTCCAATATGGGTATAGAAAACAATCCTGACTCAAGTCCTAATCGAAAATGTGTATAGAAATTAAAGTAATAAAGTGATGAAATTAATATCTTTCCATTTAGAATATTTTAAAGCTTTATGTTTCTATATTTTTTATAGAATAAGTTAGAAATTGATCAATTTAATTATTATTTTTCATTTTTATCTTCTCTAATATTTAAATAGAAATTTTAGTTTAACATGATTCCATATCATTAATGGAAATTTATCTTTTACCAATTTTAACATAAATTAAATACATCATTCAAATTTCCAAAAATAAATCTTATAACTTAATAAAATAACCAATTATTATGTTACATAATACACTATGTAATTCAATAAAATTGCCAGTTATTATTTTACATAATTTATTAAAGCTAATACGTTTACATTTTAAAAAATTTAATAATACTTTTATATAATATCAACAATTTGCGTACTATATATTATTAAGCATTGGTAAATATATAAGCATGGGTTTAATGTCTCTTTACACGATATAAATAAAAAATTTAATTCATTAATTAAAAATGAATTCATACACATTGTTCCCATTTATGCATATATACTAAATGCTCATCTGTGCATACCACTAGTGAAAATACAACAATGCATATTTAATATGATGAAAGTGTATTTGTGCATTTCAACATCATAATTTTATGTTGCAATTTTAATCAAAACAAAATGGCACATATAACTGGTGAAAATGTATGCATGTGTGTCAATGCCACGATTCTATGTTTTCTTTCATATTTTTATAGGCATGGCAACGCAAATTCCTTTTTTTGGAATTTTTTATAAAATTTTGAATATTTATAATACATTAGTTACTTTTTATATTTCAATCACTATATTACAATGTAACCATTCCATTGTTGTGTTGAACTATTTAAACAAATACATCGATGAATTACATAACATGAATAAAGAATATATCGTACATCTATTACTCACTATGATGAAGATGTTGTAGCATTTGTAGTATAAAAATAAAATATAATACTTAGATAAATTATCAATGTTAAGGACTAGGACTACTCATACATAAAATTTCAAATTGAACTCTCTTACTCTGCTGGCTGCGCTATTGGTTATTATGATGGTGTAAGTTTCATAATCAGTGAATGATCCCGAGACAGGGACAGAGGGAAAGGCATAAGCCAGGCGCACAGGAGCAGAGCCTGTAGTATAAGAACCATAAGCAGAGAAGGCATAGGCATTACCAGTGGTTGAAAAAGCAGTGACAAACTAAACAGATCCCAGATAAGTCGATACCTATCATCAAAAGCTAAGCTAGCCGGGGAGATACTCAGCAAACACACTCATGCCTCTACCACCGAAGCTATCTACCCAGAATGCCTACGAACTACTTAGGAAATATAAGAGACCTTCTTTCTTTAACTTTTTTAAATTTTCAAATGATTGACATTAAAAGAATACTATATATATATAGTATATATATATATAATATATATATAAAATCAAGAGCTCAAAGATTAAAAAAAAAAATATCGATCTAGACAAGAGAAGTGAAGGCAAGATAACCAAACAAAAATAAAAATAAATATAGGGATCTTCTCCCTAGTATTTTCACCAATATGTTGGTGTAGATTTCTTACGAGGGAGAGTGGATTTCAGTAGCTTAATAGTTGGATGTTAAGTCCAGACAATAATGGTTTTAGGCTTAGAAAAAGCAATCCATACTCTACTTTACAATTTTCATCATCAAATTAAAATAAACAACAACTTGAATAATATAAAATTATTATTCAAAACTTAAGACATAAAAAATTTGTTATACATTTCCAACGCCATGTATTTTATTTGGAAATTGACCCAAATGTACATTTTTGTGGAATAACACATTTTACCCAACATAAATAATGACACCTCTTATCCAAATTGGAAAATAATAGCAACTCATGCTGAGGACACAATGCACCCTTTTCCCAACATGGAAAATCATGCTAAAAGTACATAATGATACCTCATGTCAATATAAATAATGGGTCACCCATTAACAAGTACCCTCTTCGCCACTCTCAGATGCATCTTTAAGTATGATCTTCCTCTTCTTCAAGCCTATGGAAACTTCATTCTTCTTCCATTGAGGAGTAGTGCAGGTTTTTGGAGACTACAAAAATAAATTTCATTTAAATAATTTATTTTCCACAATTTTTACTAACGAAAAAAATTGCAAAATATGATTAGTATCCTATTGTAGTGGTTGCAACTCCCTCCAAAATTTTGGCCTGCATCCAATTTCAAAGCCTTCTTTAGGTTTTCTCTTGATGTTTTCAAGCACTCGGGCTCATCCCACGAGCTC
>APFE031409571.1:0-15506 GCA_000404065.3 Pinus taeda | reverse complement strand
CACAAGATATAAGGTGGAAACCCAATGTGGGTGAAAACCACCTGCTGCAATTCATCTCTATCTTCCTTTATTTAGAAACTTCTTTTTACAATGTTTTTGTACTGGTGTAGTCCTTTACCAGTATGCAGGCTACTACCTGCAAAGAGCTACAACCCTCTTTCGTTCTCCAGCTTTTCTTGGAAGGGAGCTACAACCCCTTAGCTCTTGTACTAGCTGGGATACTAGTATGCAGGCTACTACCTACAAAAGGCTACAACCTTCTCTCTGCTTCTAGGGACCATGTTTCATAAATTTTCAGACTAGATCCATGAACATCAATCAAACATCAAGAATTTCTATGTCAACCAATCACCTTTTCACCAATCAAAACCAAATCAAAATAAACACTTCTCTGACAACTGTACCCAAATCACAGTAATAGTAATCACACACCACTTCTGAACCCAGAACACTGCAGCAATAAACAAAAGGAGCTAGAACATAAATCAAGAGATTTACGCTACTTCACTATTTAGAAACCTGCGTGCATACGCTTCTGTGTCAATACCGACCTGCATATACGCTACTTTCACCTACAAACACAGCGTGTATACATGCCTTCGCTTCACTAAACTTGCGTACAGATCTATAAAGGATAATTCATTATTTCAAACATTCAGACATTAGTTAACCCAAATTATCATATTTATAGATCAAGCGTGTGCCACATATCACAGATCAAAATCATATAGAGATACCACTATTCAAGCCTTAAGATTTTGACCCATCAGGAAAACTTATCCTTTTTCTTGTGCTCAGGTTCCTCCTTCATTCAAATCCAGATTCGCACCATAACCCAATCACCAGTATTCCAAATCTAGCATGATATCAGATATTCAATAATTCAGATAATCTTTGCCCAATGATCTTCTTCCTCTTTTATAGTCTTTCCTTTCACAATACCACGGCCCAAAACCATAACAAATCAATACCAAGGACCCAATACTTGGGATCAACACATTAGACGAGATACCAAGGTCCAAAACCATAGGTTCAAATACCAAGGACAAAATACCATGGACCAAAAATAAGTTCTCCCACATGTACATGCTTTCCCTTGCATGAAAGTGCGTGTATATGCATACGCGACTTTGGAAAGTCTAACCCGCGTGTATACGCGGCTTCGTTAAGTTTAACCTGCGTCTATATGATTTCCTTCATTCTGAGAGCCTGAAATGTGATCTGTCATCAGAGTGACTTGCCATCAAGGACAACACTTGTGCCATGGTGCCAAACCTATGTAATAATGCCAACGCATTGCTCTATAGGAGCCCAATCATGTTGGTACAGAAGAAGGATGGTAAGTGGAGACTCTATATTGACTATTGGGCGCTGAACAAGATCACTATCCATAATAGGTACCCGCTCCCATGGATTGATGACATCCTGGACCAACTGAAGGGGGCAAAATATTTCAGCAAGATTGATTTGAAGTAAGGATATCACCAGGTACCAATCGAACCCTCCGATGTGTGGAAGACTGCCTTCAAAGCGAAGGAGGGCCTTTTCGAATGGTTGGTTATGCCTTTCGGATTGAAGAATGCTCCTACAACCTTCATGAGGCTAATGGATGACATCTTGCAGCCATTCACCAACTCATTTGTACTGGTATACTTGGAGGACATCCTAATTTTCAGCTAGAGTTGGGAAGAGCACCTCCACCACATCCAACAGGTTCTCCAAACACTACGGAAACACAAGTTATTTGCCAATTTGGAGAAATGCACTTTTGGCATGACCTAGTTGTAGTATATGGGATAGATTATGTAGAAATTCCCACTTTAGATCAATAGATTATGCAATATACTAAAGCAAAATACAAGATCTACTTCTACAACAAACTTTGCAAAAGCTTAATCGAATATGAGCAATATCAAATAGAACACATTAACTAAGAAAGAGAAATCAATCACACATGAACACAAAACAATACTCTGGGGAAAGCCTCAGCTAAAAACCCCAATCTCTATATTATCATACAAGTGGAAATATGTTTAGATTACATAAAGAATCAGCTCATAAGCTATCCTACTCTCTCTGCAATCAAATAATACAACTCACAGAGTGAATAGACACAAGATATGCCTTCCCTCAGCCCTCCAAGCCTCCTATTTCCTTGCATAGCTTTCCTTGGGGTCCAATGTTTCCACCTGTGTGAATTGGCCTCATCACACACTCACTAAACCCAAAAGTAACTGCACAATATCCAAGGAATGAATTCCTTCTACATGAAAGAGAAATCCTCCAAGGAATATTCCTGCAACTGATAGTACATTGTCCCATCATCTGATTTCAACTGGGTATCTATCTAAACTGACATGCATGAGTTATTTATGAGAGAATATTCAGTTATCTGTAGTGCAGCAGTTACATGCATGCATGCATTAACTAACTGAACTCACAATTAGTTCAACAAACTATTTGAACTAATCTAACTGGACTTAACTCAGTTAACTAAGCTAACTTGTTACAACCCAAATTACAACTCATCCTTAACTCTTTAACTGAGGGATAAATTCCTCAATCAATGGAGAAACTGTTACATGTCTTCACATAGACTTCATGTTTGATTTTCTACAACTAATTTTTTTTTCTAGTTAAGACTAACCTAAAGTACCCACGGAGGATTTGAACTGGTGACCTATCGCAAGGAGTGCCTTAACAGTGCACCCATTCACCGTCAATCCAAAGCACCATGGGCATTTTCTACAACTAATTAACTCAAGATGAACTAATTAATTATTTTACAAGCACCTGCTAAGATCAAATTCGAATTTTACTTCTCTATTTTAGTTTAGGGACTAACTAAAATAGGAAGGTATCCTGAAATGCTATTTATGGCAGTGTTATTTTTAGCACTTATATATTTAGCATTTCTTGTTGTTATTTTCAACACTCCTTCTCCACAAGAAATGGATTATTAGTAACCCCAATCCTGTCTTTGTGGAACTCAAACTTTCATTTTGACAATGCCTTCATCAAAATATCTGCATCCTGTTCCTCAGCCAAAACATACAACAACAACGTGATCGTCTTGACCACACAGTTTCAAAGATGGTGATACCGGATATCAATGTGCTTGGACTTGTCATGAGAAAATGGATTCTCAGAGATTTTGATACAACTCTGATTATCGTAGTAGGTCATTGTAGGATCCATCCTCTGACCAAACAATCCCACTAGAATCTTCCACATCCAAATGGCCTCACATGCAGCCTGACTAGTAGCCATGTATTTAGCCTCTTCTGAGCTAAGT
This sequence comes from Pinus taeda, assembly GCA_000404065.3. Taxonomy (NCBI): domain Eukaryota; kingdom Viridiplantae; phylum Streptophyta; class Pinopsida; order Pinales; family Pinaceae; genus Pinus; species Pinus taeda. The sequence goes on along the minus strand of APFE031409571.1, from coordinate 12,211 downwards.
GCAACTGATCTTTGTTTCCTGTTGCACCAGGAAACTACAGTTGAACCAAGGTTTAAGATTCCTCCAGAAGTGCTCTTCTAGTTTGATGCACTCCCTGCCCAATCTGCATCTATGAAGCCCTGAAGCTTCACTCCCTCTATCCATCTGTACCACAATCCGAACTGAGATGTGCCTCTGAGGTATCTCAGCACATGCTTCAATGCCTTCCAAAACATCTTGGTAGGCTAAACCATAGCTTGACTCAGCTGGTTCACCGCAAAGCATAAGTCAGGTCGTGTGTTCACCAGATACATAAGTGAACCCACAAGCTGCTGATAAATAGTAGCAGCTACTACCTCACCTAAAGTAGTATCCTCCTTCCTCCTGTTCCCAGCTAGAGGATTCTACATGGGCTTGCACTTCTCCATGTGAAAGCGCCTGAGTATCTCATTGGCATACTTGTCTTGAGACACAAATACTTCACCATCTTTCTGCCACACCTCCATGCCTAGATAGTAGTGCATAAGACCCATGTCTTTCATCTCGAACTCTCTTGCAAGACTTGATCAACTAATCATCACCTGTCAAAATCAGATCATCCACATAAAGAACAATGATCAATGGATTACCTTCTACCATGATGTCGTAAAGGTTCGCATCTGCTTCACTCTTGGTGAAGCCCAACCTAGTGAAATAGTTGTCGATCCCAGTGTACTAAGCACGGGGTTCTTGCTTCAGCCCATATAGAGCCCTCTTGAGTCAGCACACATGCAACTCACGATTGAAGGTCTCAAAACCCTCTGGCTTCTCAATGTACACTTCCTCCTCAATCTTCCCATTGAGGAATGTTGTCTTCACATCCATCTGATGGATCTTCCAAACCATCTAAGCTGATAATGCCAACATCAATCTGATAGATGAGTAACTTGCTACAGGAGCAAAGGTCTCATCGTAGTCGATCCCCTCAACATGTGAGAAACCACGGGAAATAAAACTTGCCTTATGTTTCTCTACACTGCCATCAACTACCTTCTTTACCTTCTAAAGCCATCTGGAACTCACCACTGACTTGTCCTAAGGTCTTGGGATAACATCCCAAACACAATTCTAAATGATGGAGTCGTACTCCTCCATTGCATCAACCCACACTGGTTTTTGCACTGCCTCCTCGAATGAAGAAGGCTTAGACTCTGCACACTCCCCAACCAGGGCCATGTAACCAGTGTACCGCTCAGGTGACCTCCTCTGTCTGCGTTGAGAAGATAGATGTATCGCATTCTCCCGCGCATCCATCATCAACCTATTAGCTTCCCTTGAGTGTTTCCGCCCATCTCTGGAAGACTCAGCATGAGTGGATGTCTCCACTCCCGGATCCTCTGCATGTGGCTGCTCCGCATCAATCTAAGACTCCTCCTCCTTAGGAACTGAAAGTTCATCCTCTACATGCAACTTGAGCTCCCTCTCAAGTGATACTCACATGGCTTTCTGCTCATCGAACTTCAGATCTTTGCATACCGCTATCCACTGACGGGTAGGCAGATACACCCAATAGTTGTGGGGTGTATCAGTGTACCCCACAAGTATTCCCAACTCAGTTGTTGAATCTAGCTTCTTCCGAGCATCTTTGGTCACATGGCAGTAAACTGATGATCCAAAGATTCGAAAGTGACTCACATCTGGTCGCTTCCTGGAAAAGGCCTCCATAGGTGTCTTCATTCCCAGTATATGTTGTGGGCTTCTATTCTGCAAGTATACTATTGTATTGCATACCTCATCCCACAAATGCAGTGGTAGGCTTTGGTGATGCAACATCGCTCGAACTGCTATGACAATTGATCTATTCTTCCTTCTGGCCACCCCATTCTACTATGGGTTAGGGGGTACCATCAACTCTCATTTAATTCCTTCTGCAGCAAAGAAGTCCTTAAACTGTTGGGAGACATACTCTCCACCATTGTCACTACGCAAGGCTTTTATTTTCTTTCCAGATTCTTTCTCTGCCAAGGCTTTAAACTCACAAAACCTCAAGAAAGTCTGATCCTTCTTTTGCATAAAGTAGATCCAACATCTACGAGAAAAATCATCAATAAAAATAACATAGTACCTTTTTTTAATGGTGGAGGCTGTAGAGAATGGTCTACAAACATCTGAGTGAACTCGCTCCAGGATTGCTCCAGCTCTACTGTCTCGATCCTGAAAGGAAGATTTCGCATACTTACCCAAGGTACAACTTTTGCATGTACCTGTATGCTCTAGTTTTCCCTTGGGAAGCCCAATAGAAATCTGTTACATGATCTTCAGGGATCCATGGTGCAAGTGGCCCAATATTCTATGCCATAGCTCACCAACATCTTGGCTTTGCACCACCTCTGCTTTGGAACTCAGTGTAGCATAGTGGTCTACCTCTAGCTTGTAGAGATTCTTAACTCGAATCCTAATCATCTTTGTCTATCCAGTACTGATATGCCTCAGGAATACCTTTCCTTTACTAAAGACTACATCATAGCCTTTGTCTTCTAGCATAGCGACAGACACAAGATTCTTCTTCAAACCCAGTACATACTTTACATCATTCAGGGTGAGAGGAGCTTCATGCTCCCTCTAAAACACAATCGTACCTTCACCAGAAACACTGTACTTTCCATCATCGCCCATCTCGATCCGCATCTGGAGATCCTTCTCCTCCATGGTACTGAAAAGATTCTTGTCGTCGGACATGTGGAAAGAGGCTCCATCATCCAGGTACCAAATGCATGCCACCATGGATGAAACCATGCATGCGATGAGAGAGAAATCCAACTCGAATTGTGAGGCCAGTGCCTCACCATCTGATCCCTTCTTGGATTTCTTTTGTGGACAATTCGTAGCATAACTTCCCACTTCATGACAATGAAAGCATCGCACTTTTGATTTGTCAAACTTCTTCCCACCATGGGAAGAACCAGATTTGGGATGGGACGCCTTCCCTTTCCCTTTCCTCACCTTACTCACTAAGGCTATATTTTCTTCATCATCTTGTTTTAATGAAGATCCATCTCTGGTGCTTCTTATTATCTCCTCCTGCATCAGATCTGACCAAAGTCGTTACCAATCTGGCAGTTTCTCTCTTCCTTTAACCGAGTCTTGGTAGATATGCCTACTCTTACGAAGACCGAGGAGTGCAAGACTCACCATGTCATCATCAGTTGTCATGATCCCTATACTTCCAAGCTCATCCTTGTAGGTGGTGAGCTTGTTCAGATATGTAGAGATCATGTCGCCCTTTTCACACTTGATTTTCCAAAGCTTATCTTTCAACGCCAGCTTCCTCTAATCGTTGTTATTCTGATATAGATCTTTCAATGTTTTCCACATTGAAAACAATGTCTCCTTCCCATGGAGGCTCGAAACAAAGTGGTCTCGAACTCCCTCCAGGAGGATTCTCTTTGCTCTAGCCACACATTTCTTCCATTCTGCCAATTTTGTAGCATTAGCTACTACCAGCTTGGGGACTTCTTGATCAATGAAGTCCTTTAGACCGTTGTCCTCTAATACTACTTCCATGTGATCCTTCCAGGCTATATAATTCGAGTTGTCATCAAGGGCATACTCGAGTCTTAAACCATTGAACGCCATTGGTGAAATTTAGATGTGATAAGAACTCGATTTCTATAATCAGGAACTTCAAACTTTGAACTTCTCCCTTCTCTGTATATTGTTCTTCGCTTTGATCACCTTTTCTCTGATACCATGTAGAAATTCCCACTGTAGATCAACAGATTATGCAATATAATAAAGCAAAATACAAGATCTACTTCTACAACAAACTTTGCAGAAGCTTAATTGAATATGAGCAAGATCAAATAGAAAACATATAACTGAGAATGAGAAATCAATCAACATGAACACAGAATAATACTCCGGGGAAAGCCTCAGCTAAAAACCTTGATCTCTATATTATCATATAAGTGGAAATATGTTCAGATTACACAAAGATTCAGCTCATAACCTATCCTGCTCTCTCTACAATCAAACAATACAGCTCACAAACTGAATAGACACAAAATATGCCTTCCCTCAACCCTCCAAGCCTCATATTTCCTTGTGCAGTTTTTTTTGGGGTCCAATGCTGCCACCTGTCTGAATTGGCCTCATTACACACTCACTAAACCCAAATGTAACTACGAAATCTCCAAGAAATGAATTCCTTTTGCATGCAAGAGATATCCTCCAAGGAATATTCCTGCAACTGATAGTACATTGTCCCATCATCTGATCTCAACTAGGTCTCAATCTGAACTGACATGCATGAGTTATTTATGAGAGAATATTCAGTTATCTGAAGTGCAGCAGTTACATGCATGCATGCATTAACTAACTAAACTCACAATTAGTTCAACAAACTATTTGAACTAATCTAACTGGACTTAACTCAATTAACTGAACTAACTAATTACAACTCAAATTACAACTCACTCTTATCTCTTTAACTGAGGGATAAATTCCTCAATCAATGGAGAAATTGTTACATGTCTTCACATAGACTTCATGTTGGATTTCTACAACTAATTAACTCAAGATGAATTAATTTATTATTTTACAAATAGCTGCTAAGATCATATTTGAATTTTACTTCTCTATTTTAGTTCAGGGACTAACTAAAATAGGAAGGTATCCCGAAATGCTATTTATGGCAGTGTTATTTTTAGCACTTCTATATTTTGCATTTTTTATTGCTATTTTCAACACATTATTGATGAACAAGGGGTGCATGTGGATCCAACCAAGATCCAAGTCATTCGGGATTGGCCATCTCCAACCACTCTGACAGAGCTCCACAGCTTTCTACGTCTTGCCAACTTCTACTGTTGGTTCATGTTGGGATTTTCTCATATCACTTGGCCCTTGATTCAAGTCACCAAGGGAGGAGCGAAAGCAAAATTATGTTGGTTTGAATCTCAACAAAATGCATTCATAAAGTTGAAAGATCGCCTCTGCTTGGCACTAGTGCTCGCATTACCAAACTTGCAACAACTATTTGAGGTCGAGACAGATGCCCTTGACTATGCTATTGGGGCAGTCCTTACTCAACACAGGCATCCAGTGGCATATCACAGTGAGACACTTTCAGACACAATCCAAAAGTATCCCACTTATGAAAAAGAGATGTATTCCATTGTGCAAGCCTACCAACAATGGAAGCATTACATTTTGGGGAAGGAAATGGTCATCCACATAGACCATCAACCCCTGTAATTCATACAAACCCAAGGGAAATTGCAAAATGATCGCCATCAGAAATGGTCCACATACTTGCAACAGTTCCATTTGAATATCAAGTATAAGAAGGGCAGCACCAATAATGTTGCAGATTGCCTTAGTCGACCACCAATCATGGTGTTAACCACTGTGCTTAACTCTTGTGGGCACGAGACTTTTGATTGGACACTTCTCTACAAAAGCAACCCAGAATTTGGCCACACATACCAGCCACTCTTGGAGGGTCAACATGTTCCAAACTTTCACCTCCATGATGCCCTATTATGCCAACTAGGTCACCTTTGTGTTCCTTCAAGCGAGCGTGCCAAGATGATTTGGGAATCACACTACAGTCGGGTTACTGGGCATTTCAGGGTTGAGAAAATGGTGGCAGTACTGTAGAAGTATTTCTATTAGCCGAATCTTCGACAAGATGTCAAGAAGTACATCATATCATGCACTTCCTATGCCATTGCCAAACCGACCATCAAGAAGCAAGGCCCCACTGCCTACCCCTATTCGACCTTGGGAATCCATATCCATGGATTACATATCAGGCCTTCCTTCCACTAAGCAAGGAAACGACTATGTTTTTGTGGTCATCGACAAGTTCTCGAAGATAGCCATTATGGCGGCCTGCAAGAAGAATATCACAATAGAAGCCATTGCTAAACTCTTCTTTGAATGAGTGTGGGTACACTTTGGGATCCCATAGTCTGTCATCTCAGATCCAGACAGTAGGTTCCTCAGTACATTTTGGTCTAGTCTCTGGTCGATGCTAGACACCAAACTCACCAATTCCACAGCCTTTCATCCTCAAACTAATGGCCAAATAGAGGTTTTCAAGAGGACAATCATACACATTCTGTGCATGTACAACTCAAAGCATCCACGCACATGGGACAAGAGCCTCCCCTATGTTTAGCACAGTTATAACTGGGCTCTCCACAACTCAACTAGCCACAACGCTTTTAGGTGGGCTTGGGATTCCTACCACTATGTCCCATTGATGTGGCCATGCCCTTCGCAGCTACTCACACAGACTTGGCTCATGTCCAGTCTGAAACAAATAAGGAAAACAGCTTCATTGAGCACATCCAACATATTTTCCAGTAGGTCCATGACATTCTAGAGAAATCAAATGCTAAGTACAAGCAGCGACATGATCAACATCGAGTGCCACACAAGTTTCAGGTGGGAAATAAATTCTGGTTTCATTTGCAAGAGGAACGCCTTACCAGAGCCTATCGGAAACTCAGACCACTCTGATATGGTCCTTACACCATTACCAAGGTTGTGGTGGACCACCTTCGACCATACTTTCGACCATTACTAGACACATCTGACATTTCAAAATAGCTCACACCCACAGAGTTAAATCCAGATTGCATGGAACAAGTTTCAACTGATCAGATCATGGACACATAGATCAAGCACACTCGCCAGCAGAATATCCAACTGTATCGAGTTGTCAAAGTAGGCCAACTTCTTCACCAGGGACCAAGTTCAGCAGAAGTTTCCTCATCTCATGGAGGAACTCAACGTAATGGGGACCATTACTTCCTAAGGGGGGAGGAATGGTCCAGGTGAATATTGGTGGCCACCCACCAAGTCCACTTGGACCTCGAACATTGTTTCTTTCAGCTTTTCAGTTTCCTTAATTGTAGCACCGTTTACTATTTTTTAGCAGTTTTTCGGGTCCTAAACTTCCGAAGCCTTTTGTAGGCCTTAAACGACGTTTTTTGGGAAAAATGGGAGTAACATGGGTCCATGGACCATTTTTTCTCTTTCCAAAGTTGAATTTCTTGGATAGATTTTTCTAACGAGATATTGTGCGCATCAAATGGAGATCGTATGCCAAAGTTATGACCCTGGGAAGTTGATGTACCAATTTACCCAAACGAGACCCACAGTTTGGCGTTTCACCTTCTAGGGTTATGTTTTTGGATGTTTAGAGTTTTCCATTGTTTCTCAACAATAAATAGGCCTTCGAGCCTCATTGTAACATAGTTGACAGGCATGTAGCCACCACATCTCTTCTCAGAGATAAGTTATCATCGCCCTGGCTGGTTTATTTCCGATTCTGCTTGTAAGAATATTTCAGTATTTTACATTAATGAAATGCAGTATTATTTCCTCTGCATCTATGTGTTTATGGTTATCTCTGTAATTTTTTGCATTCCTGTTTAAATCCAAATCACTTGGCTAGAAAAATTGCACAATTTTCTGAGGGAGACAAGAACGGGCACTAGGTGTTTATCCACCCTGTCTATGCAATTTTCCCAGTCAGTACAGTGGACAAGGTATGCAACCTCTACGCAATTTTTGAGGGGATTAAGTCCTGAGGTGGCTTCCGGGTCAAACTCTCTGGTTGACCAGCATGAAGGTTGATTGATTAGCTTGCGGGCAGCGCAGCTTGAAATGACTTGCTTGGTGCTTCTACGCTGTTATGGGTGACAATCGATCAAGGCGATAGTGGGGTAATGATCCGACTGTCGGAAGGGAGTTCAGTTGTCGAAACTTCAACAAAATGTCTAAGTGTGTGAACGAGTGAAAGATGCATATGTGATCCTACAAACACACACTTACAGTGCTCGATGACGAGACGACTCAAACCATCGAGACACACATGTTCAACATGACTGACCGATGGTGCAAGCGGTAAGCGTGTACTTGTGATTGATCTTTGATCGACCATGATGATGCTTGCGTGATAGTGAATGCGACTTCGTGTGTGAGTGTGATAGATGTTTTCATAGCAAACACAACATGATGTACACATAAAGCGAAGAACTTGAGCATGACCAGAACATGGTTGCAAGAATGAATTTGACATCAACATGCAAAAACTTGAGTGAAATGAACAAGTAAGGCGGATGTGAAGACTCACACGAGCTCATGGAGTGAACCCAAGTGTGTGAAGTTATCAAGTGAAACTATCAAGGGAGGCTTCGAAAGTGGGTGTAGGCCAAAATTTTGGAGGGTGGTTGTAGTTGCTAAAACAGGTCGATAGGCCCAACATCTTAACAAACTTTTGGATATGAGGTTCTTTGGGCTCCCACTATCAAATATGAATTGCATTGGAGAACTCTCCACCCACATCTATGAGTGAAATAAGTGCTCCCCCTCCTCTGGATCTTCGGGCTCAATCTTCTAGACCTTGGTGGTGGTAATGGTGGAACTAGGTTCAACATTAATAATCTATTTCCCCTTGTCGAGTTCTGGCTCAGTGTTAGGTCCCTATAATACTAGTGATGCCCCATTACTATTATAGTTGTATCCCTTATTAATATTGTTGTGCCCCTATTGTCCCCATATTGTTATTATTGTGCCCCATAGAATCCCTTCTATTTTTTTTTTGTGCTTTATATTATTATTGTTAGGTCAGCTTGGTTATATTGTGACCCCTTAGACTCCTATATATAGAAAGGAGGTTTTGTCATTTGTATCATCCAAGAATTATTCATTTGTGTAATGTAAAGGACGTTTCCCCCTCAAAGAGGCTGAATTCTAAGGCCTTCAACTATCTTTTCTATCTTTTTGTGAGCTGGTTTCATAACATTTGGTATCAGAGCCTTGAATTCTAAGGTTTTGCTGCTCCAATTAGGTCATTGTGGAATTTGCGTTAGATTTTTTTCTACAATGTTTCAGATGCTAGAAAAAAACCCGTTTGGGTTGAAATCATTATGAACCTCAGGTTCGAATTTCAGAGCTTTTCGTGCTATATTTGTGGAGATATGATCTGAGGAAGTTTTCCTTTTTGCAAACTCCTGAATTTCATTCCAAACAAGTGATCTAGGGAAAATCGTCATATCTTTTGTTTAGAGTATCAGATTGAAATTTCGTAAGAAGTTACAAAAAGAGGACAGACAGTAGTTTCCTGTATCTATTTTTCAGATGCTAAGGTCAAAATAGTGACACATGGCACTTCATACAAGTTCGCTCTTCTAGAAAGGTCTATAATTAGGTCATCTTGGGAGATTGTGCATAACTCTGCCTTGGACAATCTAAATTCGATCAGACTAGTAGCATTGGAAAGAGGACATAGAGGGCTACTGCAAATCACAATTTTATAACTCGATGATCCAAAATTACAGAGATACATCAGATTCAATATCGAGCTCCTACAAAGTGAGAAAAGGTGTGTAGTTTTTTTTTAAATTTTGCATAAGCTTGGTTTGAAAAAATAGTTTGAAGGAATTCAAAGGGCATAGTAAAGCATTATTATCAGTAATTGATGCCCCGAGGAAAGAAAATGCAAACACCTAGTAAGCAACCTAAAAATCTCTAGCATGACTCATGAAGAAGAGGAAGAAATGCAACATGAATATATCAAAACTACGAGGACCAAGTGCAACAAATGTCACTCACAAAAAAAGTAATAGAATCTAATATGGATGGTTTAAAGAAAGATGTAGAAGCTAAGATGTATGGCGTGGAACAAGATGGATGGTTTAAAGAAATACGTAGAAGCTAAGATGGATGGCATGGAAGCTAAGATGAATGGCATGGATGCTAAGATGGATGGCATGGATGATAAGATGGAAGAATTGAAGATGAATTTGAATATGCTGCTACAAGAAAGGGTCACTAATGGTGAAAGGGTAGTAAAGGAAACTCATGATGAGAACAAAAGAAATGTTACTCATGATTTCATAGACTCTAATGTTGGATTGAAGACCCACCATATTCCAAAAATCGATATGAGGAAATTTGATGGCAAGGATCCAACAACATGGATACTATAGATGGAGCAATTTTTCAATCTCAATAATGTGCAAAACACACAAAAGGTATGTATTGCAACTTTATATTTGGAACCAAATTAGTTTGTATGGTATCAATGGCTTTCCTCTCGTAAACAAATTGTCACTTGGGAAATTTTTACAGAAGAAATGACAACACACTATGAGGATACAAAAAGCAACACCTTTTTTAGCCAATTGATAAGTCTCAAACAAAAGGGTTCAATGATGGAGCACATTGAGAAGTTCCAAAAATTGAACATAAGGGTAAATGATATTTCATAGGAGCATAGGATTGATGTGTTCATAGAGTCTTTAAAGGATAATATCCAACATGATGTTCGCCTTTGGGAACCCGATTCATTAGAGAAGGCATTCAGGTTAGCAAGAAAAATGGAAAGCAAAATTATGGCAACCGGGAAGCATACCACTCACATCTATAAAGATAGAAGTGTTGTTGCCACTAGTCTTCCACAACCTATAAGGTTGAAACCACAACAATTGGAAGAAAAAAGAGCAAAAGGGCTTTGTTACAGTTGTGATAGCAAATACACTAAAGGTCATAAGTGTGCTAAGAAGAAATTATTCTACATAGATTGTGAAGAGGAAGAAGAAAAGGAGCAAGAAAGGTCAAAAGAAGAGGATATACTTGAGGAAGAAAGCCTAGATGAAGAACAAATGAATCTGACCATATCTTGTAATGCATTGGCGGGAATTACCACTCCTCAAACCATCAAGATAGAAGGACAAATGAAGAAGAAAAAGGTAATAGTGTTGATTGATTTAGGAAGTACTCACAATTTTATTCATTGTAAGGTAGCAAAAGAATTGAATTGCTTCTTATATCTAGCACTTGAGTGTCAAGTGATGGTTGCAAATGGAGGAACAATAAATTGCTCTCAAAACTGCCATAATATCAAGCTATCCATGGGAGAATATATATTGACTAGCCCAATGCTTTCCATTCCAATGGGAGGTGCTAATGTTGTATTAGGAGTCCAATGGCTACAATCCTTGGGTACAATATCTTTTAATTTTCAAGAACTTTTCATGAACTTTTATGTGGAAGGAAAGGAAGTTGTATTAAGGGGTATTACAAGGAAACTGGGAAAGATAATAAGCTCTAATGGTATGACAAAGCTTCTAAAGAAGGAACGAAAAGGTGTAATTGTACAATTATGTTTGCTAGCTATTTCCACATTGGAATCATCTATTTCTCGAGATCTCCAAATAGTCTTGGACAATCATTCCAAGGTATTTGAGACTCCCAAAGGTATCCCACCTATTCGTGATCATGATCATGCTATTCATCTGATTCCAGGAAGTGTTCCTCCAAACATTAGGCCATACGGATATCCCTATGCCCAAAAGAGTGAAATTGAACGTATGGTTGCAGAAATGCTAGAGGCTGGTATAATTCAACCGAGTCAAAGTTCTTTCTCTGCTGCAGTAGTATTGGTGCACAAGAAGGATGGATCATGGTGCATGTGTCCATGTTATAGGGAGCTCAACAAGCTCAGTATTAAAGATAACTTTCCCATTCCTGTCATTGATGAATTACTAGATGAATTGCATGGATCAATTTACTTCACCAAGTTGGATCTTCGTTCACGATATCATCAAATCAAAATGAAGACTGAAGAGATTCTGGAAACAACATTTAGAACTCATGAGGGTCATTATGAATTTTTCGGTCATGCGTTTTGGCCTTACCAATGCACCCTCAACATTTCAAGGTTTGATGAATTCAATTTTCAAATCATTCCTTAGAAAATTTCTGTTAGTATTCTTTGATGATATACTAATCTACAGCAAGTCTTGGAAGGATCATGTTGAACATGTTGACAGGGTGATACAACTATTGGAGGAGAAACAATTATATGCAAAATGATCCAAATGTTTCTTTGGAGTACAAGAGGTGGAATATCTGGGTCATATTGTATCTCAAGAAGGAGTTAAGGTAGACCCTAGCAAAATTAAAGCCATTAAGGAATGGAAAATCCCCACATCCATAAAGCATCTGCGAGGATTTCTCGGGTTGACAGGGTATTATCGCAAGTTTGTTAAGAATTATGGGAGAATAGCAGCACCTCTATCAACATTACTGAAGAAAGATGCATTTTCATGGACTCCAAAAGCAAAAAAGGCCTTCGAACATCTTAAAGAGGCAATGTGCCAAGCACCGGTCTTAGCTACACCGGACTTCACAAAAACCTTTATTGTGGAATGTGATGCTTCAGGAAATGGAA
>APFE031409569.1:0-19824 GCA_000404065.3 Pinus taeda | reverse complement strand
GCAAGGGTTCAGAGAACAAGACAGAAGAAGACTAGAACCAAAATAGTTGTCAACCATCTTCTCTTCCAACATCCATGGTTGAGAAGAAATGTGTGATGAGACTCCTCACATCTGTTGGTGGTATGTCACGAGGTTTGAAATATACACTGCCTAACTTAGTAGTGCATTTTACTCATGATGCTTCTTGCAATTGGAACCATCTAGAGGCTGGAAGTAAAAGGTTATGAGCATGGAGTTGGAAGTAAAATATTATGAGCATGGAGTTGGAAAAGGAAGGATATCAGCTTTTAAGAGTTTTCTGCCATAGGTAAAGCATCTCAGGAAGGAACAAGGTGATACATCTCTAAACTTCGTATTAGAATGGGGAATTTCACAATTCTGAGGAACAAATTGTGCCACTTATTATTCACTTCTTAAATGATATTCTCAAGAACAAGGCTATGATGCCAATATCATCATGTTCAAACAAAAATTAGAATGGGGAATTTCAAAAGTGGCGAGAAAGATTCAAGAGATTTAGATGAAATCATCACATGGTAAGAGCAATACAATTTTACCCCAACCAATGTACACTCCTTTATACAAAGTGAAATATATTGGTTTTCCACCAAAATTTATTAAACCAAATTTATGAAATGCATTTACAGACATTGAGTCAATATGGAAAGAGAATGATGGGAACCTAGTTGAAGCTATGGAAATGATTGAAATTTGAGTCAGATAAAATACAATGGTCCAAAGAGACAACAAATAATACCATCCTTTTATAGTTTGGACATTTTACACGAGTGAAATAAGAATAAGAAGAAACAAGTAACTAAATTAACAGCATCCTATAACAAATGATGAGGGAGTTTATTAATGCTCCCCTTACTACTAAAGTCTTTCTATTAAGCTTTCCTCATAAATTAGACCAATTTCTAATGAAAAAAAACTATTATCCATTGCATTGTGAATTAAGGTGATATACGATTACTTTGTTATGAAATGTTTTATTTAAATCATTTACTTATAAAGGTTCCAAAATCTTAATGAAGAGAATTTTCATAAATCCTTCACTTTGAACATATACTGGGTGGAAAAGTTTGACTTCTTTCTTCTATTCTATTGTTTCTTATTCCATTGCCTTATGACGTTTCCTCTGCAACATGTGGTGCAAATGCTAGTTTTACCTCATCCAACAGTAAGAACATTATTCATGCAACAAGAGCTGGGTGAGAAGAGGGCCAATTGGATGACATGTCTTTACAAATATGACCTAAATTTAAACCTGTGCATACCACAAAGTGTCATGGCATTTGTAAATTAGCCACAGAAGCAAGAGATGCTCCTGAAAAAGATCTTTCAGTGTGGGAGCAGGAGATCAAAAAGTATAATATTGAACATGTTCCTTAGTCCACATATACATCACTTTGGTATGAAGATCTACAATAATTTTTGGAGCATGGCACCGTACCCTCATACTTATCGAATGAAAAAAGAGGGAAATTCGTTTAAAAGAATTATCTTACCAATTGTTGCATGGAGTAATTTTTCATAAGCACTAAAATGGTGTCCTACTGAGGTGCCTTGAGCCATAGGATACATAGAAGGTCTTAAAATAGTTACATTATGGACCAATAGGTGGTCTCTACGTGAGCAACACTGCAATGCATAAGGTTATGAGGGATGGTTATTATTTGCCCACTCTATTTAAGGATGCTCACGCTTAGGTACGCAATCATGTCAGAGATTCATCGACCGTGATCAAAGGTCAGTTGCCCTACTGCTACCAATGGCAGTTGAAGAACCATTCCAAAAGTGGGGCACTGATGTGATCAGAGAAAAAATTCCTCATTCATCGAAGCAACACTGGTATATCCTAACAACAAAATATTACTTCACCCAATGGTTGGAAGAAATTCCTCTCAAACATGTATATGATATGGAATTCAACCACATTTTACAAAAGAACATCACAATCAGGTTTAGAATTCCTACATTGCTTGTCTTTGATAATGCAACATATTTTTTATCATTAAAACTTTATGAATTTTCATTAGAATGGGATTGTTTTAAATAATGAATCTAATTATTAGCCCCAAGGAAATGGTATGGATGAATCAACCAATAAGAATCTTATATGTATAATCAAGAAGATAATTTTATCCGAACAAAGGAATTGGCATAAGGCTTTGACCAATTCTCTTTGGGCTCATTGTGTTACCTCGAAACCTTCCCGAAAACCTCACCCTACTTCCTAGTTTACAGTAAAGAATTTATATCTCATCCAAACCTCTATCATTTGACCTTGCAACTATCTCTGGAGCCACAAGGTAAAATTTTCCTCGTGGTTCAAAGCAGGATGGATAAGCCAGTTAAAATTAAGGAAGAAAGGCACAAGGTCAAAGAACATTTTTTCATACATCAAAACTATGTAAAGTTTGGTTTGATAGAAAATATCTAGTGGAAAAGAACTTTTATGTGGGTGACATAGTTCTGAAATGGGATAAACCCCATGAAGGCAAAGGTAAACACACAAAGTTCTAGCCTCTGTCAATTGGATCATCTGTTGTTGATGAAAATCTGAACCATAATTCCTTGAAGTTAAAATCATTAGATTGGAGGACAGCCCCCTTTTCGTAATTGATCGAGATTTAAAAAATTATTTCCAATAGCAATTACAAGTTATGCTTCATATACAATTGCTTTGCTTCTTATTCTTTCATTTTTCATTTGTTTGTTCTGTAGTCACGTCCTGTTGCAACTTGTTAGTCAGTAAGTGTGCATTAATAATAACCTTATGTAAAATGCATGGATCAAGAGGCTTTGTAGTGTAATAAAAGAGAATTGTGACAACCACAACACTTCAATTTTTATTTTTCTCCTTCTTCATTTATGAAATTCCATAGGTTGAGCTAAGGTCAAATGGGAAATATGATTCGTCCAATAGGAGAACCTTGAGGGAACCTATAAGATCCATACCTATGCTAGTATATGAACTTCTCAACTTGGTGTAATTCTACTCATGTGTTAACTCTTGTCCAATAGAGTAGAGAAGGGATAAGAGGAAAATATGAAGTAATTAAACTAGTATCAGAGATCTTAAAATACTTCTTTGAAGGGGAAACCTCCTCTTCTCTCAATAAGTCGGGATCCCTCTTCTTCCTGTTGAAAATAATAAGTGCCAATGCATAGTTGTATTAAAATAGATAAATAAGGGGTGAAAGAAGAGAAGGGCTTATTGCACAGGAAGGTGAAACAAGTGAATTTTCCAGTGCATTATCCAAGCTTGCTGGAAATGAAGCAATGTTTGTGCTCCTAAAGTGACTCCATCAGGGTACTGTCCAAGCTTATAGGTAGTAGAGAAACATCAAATATGAAAACCAAATACTCTAAAAATCATAAACTCGTCATGCACATTGCCTTTTCCTTTATTGAAATAATTGTGATATAGTGTATCTTCTGTGTGTGTTTCAACCAAAAGGGGCAATAAATAGAGAGGGGCCACAATTACTACCCTAAATCTCTCTCAATCTAAATTGAAACTAGAGGAGGAGAGTTGATCCTTAGTAGAGAGATATTTCAAATTTTATTCATCCCAGCATTGGTGTTCTATCCCCTAGGATTAAGTATATTTATTACCATCTCAATATCTCTATGTTTCTTGGGCCAAATAATCAAAATTTGAAACTCAATACAAATTGCATTATATTGTATGCCACAAGGGAAGATATGATAATTCACAAGAATAGAGAGATACTCATTGTAGCAGAAGAATACCATGGATTCACCTTTTGAGAGTGTGAATAATGGGAACATAAGGACACCTTGAAGCCCTCTTGGAGCATAATTATTTCCTTTATCTAGTTCACTGCCACCACTAACACCTTGAATTGGACCAATCCCTCAAATTCCCAATCTAGAGATTTTCCTATTCTATCTAGAATGTTCTACAACATTACAAGCGACACTCAAATATTAGGTACAAAGGATGTTATTTCCACAAGGCTCCCCAACTCCTCTTGGATGGAAAATAATACAATTATAACTACAAACATTCTCAATACCATCCCTCATACCATAGACCTTAATAAAATACTCAAAGATTTAAATTACTTGGGTTCCTAATATAGCCAAAATTGAAACCTAGTTGATGCACAAAGTTGCTAATTATAACAAGGTAGAATTTCCCTTACTTCAACACCATCCAAGAAAATGTCCATCTTCAAGAGTATACTATGCCATCCATAACTTTCCCCTCTAGGATTTAAAGGAGTTTCATCTTTGTTAGGGTCCTATAAATATAGTGATCAAGGTATGATTATCTATCCATTTATCCGAGAGGGTTGTTGTAAATTATTTTTCATTTTAAATTGTCTAGTCTTTGAAAAGAAAAATAAAAGAAAAAGAAAAAGAAACTAAAGGAAAAATAGAAAGAAAAATAAATAAAAATAAAGGGGAGAAAGAAAAATAAATCCCCAAAGGGCGCGCCAACCAAAATGCCGCCTAAGTTGTTTTGTTTATCCTTAAGGCTTGATTAAATTAGAAAAAATATATTTTTAAATGTTGAATAAACATCGATAGGATGTATTGCCGTTTAGCAATAAGGTTTTGGTTCTTTTGGACGAATGAGATCATCGCTACCAAAATCAATGACAGGGAATGATATTCGGGCCCCCTGACCTCCCGAAGGTTAATATGAAGAGGGGAGGGTGGGCGAGGGCTAAACGTGGTTTGTTGGAAACCAACTTTGACCACGTGGCGACTCCACAAACATTGTAGGGGACTCTCCTACCTTACTTCTTACTGTCCAACCCCCCCCAACCCCGAAAATCATTTTCTCTATCTATTCGCCCCCCGCCCCCTCCCATTGGCTCCCTCTCCACTCATAGCACACCAACAAATCTTCCATTACAACATTTCCACCACGCCAACACATCTGACACCCCACTGCATCCATACACGTCACCCTATCTTGCACGTCACCTCTCTCCCTTACGTCACATGACCATTGGCCAAATCTCCTACCAACAGTCATGTAAACGTTGGTCATTAACTCCCGCCAATGTTTACAACTATTAATTATGACACTCCAAAAATGGTAATTTTACCTTTGATATTCTTTCCCTTTCTACTTTAAAAATCCTGCATTACCCAATGTTTATCCCTTTGAGATTTCATTGTATTAGT
Organism: Pinus taeda; assembly: GCA_000404065.3. Taxonomy (NCBI): domain Eukaryota; kingdom Viridiplantae; phylum Streptophyta; class Pinopsida; order Pinales; family Pinaceae; genus Pinus; species Pinus taeda. The sequence continues at coordinate 14,652 of APFE031409569.1, read as the reverse complement.
GTAGGTTCATGCTCAGAGATCGTTCAGTGCAACAATGCCCTATGCAATCACCATCTTCTTTCAGTACCAATCTAGCACAAATTTGGTATTTTCCTTTGGGCCTCTCTGCAATATTAAAATGTTGTCACCTAAGGGAACCATAAAAATGGTGGTCGAGAGTCCATTCTTACCCTCTGTTCCCTATTTTAATGATATGCATTTAGTTGACACAAAATATAAGATAAAAGAAACTCAATGTGAATTTTGTTTGTATGAGCTTCATAATTGGATGAAACAAAAGTATTTAGAAAATAGTGATGATGTAGGCATGTGGGAATCATTTCTACCTCAATTTACCTTTCCCAAGACTCATATTTTCCTAGAAGTCACCACCTAGTGTCATGTCAGGTACCTCCCCAATCAAAAAGTAGTAATTGCTCAAAATAATGAGATCCTATTTTCAATTACCCTAGAAGCTATTTTTTAAGCCCTTCATATTAATTCTGAAACTTCTTTACACACATTTTCCACTGATGCACTCATGGAAATATACAAAAATCTTACCTTCCCCCAGCGAGCCCATAGTTTTGAATGTTTTCTGCATAAAAATTTTGAATTGTCGAGAACAAATCCCCCATATTTTGCTTCTATTTTCCCTAAGATGTCAAGACAAGTTATTTCCATGATTACTTGTCTATTAGGTTATCTAACAAACCAATGGGTATATCAAGTAGTGTTATGCATCTTTTCAGTATTTTTAGTTGGTCAAAAGCCATCACTCATTTTCAACTACAGGCAATACTTGTCATATGTTATTCATGAGAAATTTCTGAAATTTAAAGTTGAAGGTGCATTCAAACACTAGTTAGTCCTTGTGTTTTTAAAGTTATTCTATTAAGCAAACAAGTTCAAGTTCTAGTTACAAAAGATGGATGATTAAGGAAGTCCACTATCAGTCATTCATTGGACTTCTTTGGTGAGAAGGAACTCAGAGCATTATTCATTCAACCATTTTGTGGATCATTTTTTACATACATCCTTGCGTATTCTTAGTAGAGATATTATACCAAGGATTTCACCAGAGACCAAGAAGGTTTTGCATCTTATAGAACAATCTCAATCTAGAGACTAGTATCTCTGCCAAAACTATATAGATATTTTGATCTATGGGTGTGAACTTCCTCCCTATAGATTGCTAGTATTTGTACCAGTAAGGATTTTTCTTTAGAATAAATTAGACAAATGTTAAACATGGATGAGCTACATTTTGTATCAAGTAAAAGGAAAGCACAATTTAAATTGAAGGCACATGTTGGGCCTTATATTGTAAATACCATAGCAGTAGAAAAGGAAGTGGATGAAATACTAAATCATATGAAATTTAAGCTAAGCTTCACACGGTATTATGATCCATTAGGGATAATTTCCAGAACAAGAGTTGAGTAGAAGGCCACACCAGATGCACATACACCTAGGATAGAGATAAAGTAGTATGCCAATCAGGAGGAGTGGATAGAGAACACACTACAAGAGGCTGAAGAGAAAATTGTCAGTCAATCATATCTACAAATTCCTATTCCAAAATTCAAAGAAATCAAGAGACCGAGAGAAAGTATGTCACCTACAGATTCAGAAGCTCAAGCTGCAGACTTTCATTTTTTCAAGAGGAGAAGGAAAGATCTGAAGACCAATAATAAGGCTGATATTAAAAGTGATGCTCAGATAATAAATATTTAAGAATAATCCTCACAAGAAAAGGATTCACAAGAGAAAAGACAATGGTTTTGACAAGCATTCCAACCACTTCCTTCCCATATGTTGATGAGACAACTAAGTCACCTATGTCTTCTACATCTCAAATTCCAATAAAACAGAACATTTTTTCCAGATACAAGGAGATCAAGAAGAAAAATGAAGCATTCAAGGCTTCAACATATTCATATTTTTTTTAAACAAATTGCTACGACTCAACACAGGTTGTTGTATTCACTTGACATGGAAAAGGGGTAGTTCCAAATGGCCTTTTTGGAACCTACAGTTTTAGTTCCAAAAAATGTTGAGGACTACAAAGCCTCAATATTTTCTTTTGATACCAAGAAGGTTCATGCAATCGATCAAATTGATTTGCATAAATAGGCAGGTGAAATGATCTATTCAACACTGACCAATTTAGCCATGTCTATCTCAACATTGCATGTCTCCTTGAATAATATGCATTCATAGCTAAAGATAGAGCGAATGTCATCTTTGGCCAAAGACACTAGAACCAAATCTTTCGAAGATTTAGTGATTAAAATAGGATATGATCAAAGAAACTAAGGAGATAATTAAAAATAAAGATGAAGATATTCAAGCTCTAAGGAAATAACTCAAGCTTCCAACCATATAGCTTCCTCAAGCCAAAGAAGTAACTAACCTAGAGATAGAAAAGGAAATGCTAATCAAACTAACATTTGAGCAAAACACTCAAATTCAAAAAATGGAGAAAGAAATAGAGGAATCGTTAAAGGAGAAGGAACAATTAACAACCATAAGTACATTGTCACAATAGGAAGTACAACAAACAACAGAGACATCCACTACAAATTCTTCTGAAAATCTAGTCAAAGCTTTAGGAGAACTATCAATAACGAACACGGAGTACAAAGGAATTTCGAATTAACTCAACAAATTGAAAAATATGAGAATCAATCTTTGACAACGCAAATGTTGGCTAAGGCCCAGAAAAGCATATGGCATAACATCAATTCCAATATTACATAATTGTGGCCATCATTTCAAATTATTTTTTAGCAGAAGGAGCTAGTACAAAGAGCCAAAGTAGTGGTTGAGAAAACTAAAGCTGAGATTGAGCACATACTTAGGGAAGCACACAAAATTATTAAGATGTTGAACTCCAAAACTATAAATGAGTTAGAATAAGTCCAGATTCAAGATAGACCATGCACAATTATGGAAGTGAAGATAGTTCCAACAAAGAAGAACCTCATGATACAACTGGAGAATAAATGCAAAGAGTTCAAGTTATAGGTGAAAATATTTAATAGAAAATTTAATGTATTGTAGGAAAAAGGACTTCTAGCACTGAAATCCTCTAATGGAAAATTGATTCCATTAGAGAACTATCAAGACCAGTTATGCAACATAGTTTCATAATCTTCCAAATTCACCAAGGTCATAGTAAAAATATCAAGAGAAGCTTTCCTAGAAGGACTACAACATGACCTCTACATTTAGCATGAGGTACACCATCTATTTCTCAATAAGTCAACTTTTCAGACATATACAAGCAGATGATAAATTTCAGAGCATGGTAAATTTGTCCATTCTTAGTGAAGCGCGGTGGGATAAATTGTTGGAGCTCATTGAATAAGGGCAAACAGGAATCCTACAAATTGGGGAGCAGGCAAATAAAAGAAGCACAGAAGTAGCTACAGTTCGCAATAATTATCCTCAAAGTCTAAACAAAACATCATAAATAGTCTATATTTCCTATTACATAGTTCTACTTTTGAAATATTTACATGTTTTTAGTAGATATTATTTTGTAATAAATTTTATTTTGAATTCCAAATTAATTGGAGACAAAATATATAAAAAAAAATTAAGAATATTTAGAGAGGGTTGGATTACGCAAGAAGAAAATAATTTTTGTGATTGTAAGCAGTGAAATATATTTTGAGGTAATCTATTTAGTAATACAAAGGTAGTTTGGTTTCAGGATTCTTGTGTCAAGCAAATGGTGATGGTTCTCTCTTTGTAATTTTTCTTTTCTTTCAAGTTTCACATGAATGTTCCCTCTTAAATTGTTTACAAGAAGATTAAGAGCCGCATTTACTTGTAGTACTTTTCTCTGGCTTGTTAAGAAATATTAATTTTTTTCTTTTTGATATTAAGTATATAATTCATTTGTGTATGCTCTATATTTAATTGATCTTAATTCTTATTCATCTCATCCACACTACCACAACTCTACAAGATCTAAGAGTTTGCATGCCTCACCCTATTTTATCTCCTCTATTTATTTTAATTGATTATTGAAGACTTTATGACTCCATGCCCAATGGACTTTTCTTTCATTTTACAACAAAAACTTAAATAAATGTATCTTGACCTTTCATACCTACCCTAAAATAAAAATAAAAATAAGATTAAAAATCATACAGAGAGAGCCTTCTCTGAAGCTAGAAGGGCTAAATCCCAACTTCAAAAACACGTTGTGGTTACCTTTGCAATTTCCTTTTTTACCTCAGAAAACTATGGAGTGCTAACATTCTAACGACCATACTAGGGATATTTCCCTGGTAAACTTTGATTTCAAAAGAGAAAACCTATTTCCTATGGGTGACAGTGAGTTAGGAAACCTTTTAGGCTAAAATATTCACCCAAAATTTGTGTTTTTACCCAGTTGTGATAAGTTCCTTTGGAAATTTGGCTCCTAAATTTTTTTATACAAGATCAAATCTAGATCATGATGCTATGAAAGTTGTGAATGATCTTGAGAATTTGATTAAGAAAAATAACCTTTAAGAAAGTAAAGCAAGCAATATTCGTCTACTCAGGTCTCTCTCACTCCTTGAAACCTTTCAAACACTTGAGGATATTAATTTTGATTTGTCCTTTGAGCTTAGGCTTTTTAGAACCAAGTAAGAAAGTTTTGTTCCAAAAACGGTCTTTGATGTATCCACTCTAAAACCATAAAATTCAACAAAAATTCCTATTTTTTTAGATTCTGATAGAGACATTGCATATTAGTTTGAAAATCTTGAAGATATGGCAACTCAATTGAATCAGGCTTCTCAAGAACCATCCATAGTTCAACAGACTATCATTTCTCCTTCTATTCAATCATTGACCTCACCTGTGATTCCTTCCTTTTCTACTGTCCCCATTACATCTCTCATTCATACTACTTATATAGCAACTCAACAGATCAGAGTCCCACTATCTTTACCACTTCTAACATCAAGTACAACTACAGCTTCATCTTCCTCTCATATTCCAATCATGACAACCCATTATGTCCCTTTGATTTTACAACAATCATTAAATGCTATGCCACTTAATTATTCACAACATATACCCCAATTCAATTGTACTGTGCCCACTATAACTAAACAACACATTAATAAGATGAATGATTTTGCATAATTAGAAGAGGTTGACGATCCTAATGTTTGAATAAGGTTTTTTGCTCAAAGTTTTACTGGTGAAGTAAGAAATGGTATATGAAATTAGCAGCAGGAAACATTGCCAATTTACAACAATTTCATCAAGTTTTTCTTTCACGTTGGAAGGTTAGAAAGAATCCACTTCAATTGGAAAATATGGATATCCAGGAATAAGGCAATTTTCAGAATGTCTCAGATCCCAGGAAGGAATATAGCCATGGCAACCATCTCGGTCTGTATGGAGATGCATAAACCGGTCAATGACCCTTATTTGGATTGACTAGAATCTACTTGGATAGCCCCATGGGAGGTCCCCCCTGACCCCCTAGGATTTGGATCGTACTCCCTATGTTCAGGCCAATTGGAATATGAGGTTATCCTTGAATGAAGAGGTGGAATGGCTAAAAACCACAAATAAGTGGACCCTTCAATTCAGCGATGCGTCAAAAGGAATTCTTGGGGTGGAATGAGGGGGAGGGATTCTCATTAATCTCGAAAGGAATCATTGAATTTAGTTATGCTTGGGGGCTAGGCTGGAAGACTAATAACCAAGTTGAATCTTATGGAATGCTCCTGGAACTAATCCTGGAACAAAGAAATGGGATAAATAAGATTGAGGTGTTAGGAGACTCCATGATCGTTATAAGGCATATGATTAACACTTAAAAGGCTAAGATATCTAACCTGAATCAAATCATTATGAGAGCCCATGAATTTATCCCTGCTTTCAACTCGGTGACCTTTTATCATGTCTTGAAGTGAAATAATGAGATGCTGATAGACAATCCAATAGGTCAAGCCATCTGGAGGAGGAAAAATGTGTAATAAATGATGTCATTCTTGACAAAAATTCCTTAATAAAATCAAGAGAGATATATGTAGGCCAGAAATAAAGCCTCAATGGATAGTTATGGATGTGGAAAATTTACATCTAACATAACATAATGATATGAAGCGGCCGCCCCCCCCGCCCCTTCTCCCCCTATCTCTCTCCTAGCATCTTCCTCCCCCTCCCCTTCCTATCCCTTCCCCCATCCCCCCACCTCCCCTCCCCTTTCTCCCATTCCCACTCCCCTTCCCCCTTCCTTGTGGCCCCTCCCCCTTCTAACCTCCACCTTTGTGTTACAAGCTCCAACCTGGGTTCCTCCTCCCCTTGTCGCATCATGTTACCGGGAATAGTGTCCACTCGGAGCTGCTATTCCCACTAAGACTGGTAGCTATCTTAGAAACAAACAAGTAAAGTCTACTTTCGTTTTCCTTTATGAAATAGATAAGAGTGGAACAAAGGAGACCAAACTTAGTCTTGCGCTTGATTTCCTTGTTTGATTCCTCTCCTTCCTGATAGAGCTTTGCCGCTTCTTCTTCGTCTGCCCAGCTTCAAAGAGCACCTGTGGAATCAAAGCAACATACTAATATCGAAGAACAAAGATCTATATTCATAAATAACACAGGACCAGATATGTGTTAACCATACAAATGCATATATAACTGAACATACAAGAATATGGAGGAAAACTTGAATAGCTTTATTAAGATCAAGAGTATCAAGAGGATTACAACCATATGTTCTGACCCAGCATCATCCTCCAGAAAGAAAGCCCTTCTTCACCTCAAGTAAAGCTTAGATCACCCAACACTATGAAGTTACACCAGAAAACCAACAACACTTCTCTACAAGATACAAGGTTCCAGCCTTTGGATCTCTATGATGAGGGATCCATATATAGATGATTGTATGGGGGTGAGTCAGCTTCTGGAATATTGATTAGTGTCCTCTCTCTGATAGTTCTTGATTCCACTTGGAGATTGGTGATCTCTTACTCATCCCTGGGCGAAATCAGAGAGGCAAGTGTCAGAGGGGAAGTTTCTGGAAGATTCTATGATCCTCCACCTTGCAAACTGTCTTTGCCATTTGTCCATTCTCGCCCATCGCACCCTACAGAGGGGCCATCCAGTATGCATCGCACCTTTTGCACTGGGAAGGTAGTATGAATCACACCCTCTGCACTGGGCATTCTGTATGGTCTAGTTTTGACCAGTTCTGAGTAGTGTTTTGTGGAGAACTTCTGGGAGATGATGTAATCAACTGACCTTGTTCCTTTAGGTAGTGAAGCAACACTTTTAGGGACTTAGGATCCCTCAGTTTATGGAAATTTATGATTGGGGTTGTAGTGCCAAAAAATGTCTATAACAATTTCCCCCCAAAGCATGAGGTCGTTAATCTTTTTGATGTCGGGTGAAATTCTTTACCAGGAGGATCCGATGTTTTTTTTGAGCTGGGAGGTGACCTGTAATAAGATACATTACAATACATTATATTGACAACATTTTTTCATGATCTAGCTAAGGCGGGCATTCCCATGCTTAGCTTTATAAATTCATTTTCATGTACATAGGACAGACAATCGTCTGTGTGGCAGACTGATGATTCAGACTCATCATACTTTGATTTGGATGATCATCTGTTCGGCAATGATGTACATTTGATGTATTTATATCCCTGAATATATCACAGCCTGGATGGATGAAACTAGATCTGGGGTCTTCAAAACTCGTTCAATCTTCACTCGGAGTACAAGTCGATCCATGTGAAAAATGTTCTGGAGTCGAACATGGAAAGACATCGCCTAATTACCAGCTAATGATGTAAGCTGTTAACAGGTGCGAGAGGAATCACCAATAATGACAATGACCCTCAAGGTACTACAATACAATTCACGTGGTGTGAAAAAGCACTTGGCATCGAACACCACGCAAAATCTCTCGGTCGAAGGCCATTAATGCAAACCTATCGCCGAAAGTGAGAAACTTGCCATTGAGGCATGCAAGCTTCAAAGTACTGAAAGGGTTGTTCCTAGGTCAACCTCTTGGATAATGAGCTGATGTCGACAAGAAGTGACCCGTTGTAGGAGGGCCTTAATGAATCCCGCATCTACGACATGGAACGAAGCAAATGATTTTGGAGGTGAAAACAATCTAATGATACGGCGTTCAGGGTGGCAGTCATGAAAGAATGGAGCGTGAATGTATTGCAATGGGTGAGACACAGGCAAATTTTCTGAATGACTTCTCTTGAACATATCGGTGACACTGATGATGGATTGGTAGCGTTAACCCCCAAATATGGATGGTGTGATGGACTAATGGTGATATGACCAGTGAACGGAACAACCCAACTCGGCTTGGATGCGGAAGGAAAGTGTCATGTTCAAGAGCGACTTGCTACCAATAAAGATTTTTCAAGTTTTCTTCCCAATTTTCCCCAGTCATTGCTAACCAGTACCTATTTATTTTTGTCAAGCTTGAGGAGGATAACATATGCTTGTTCTATAATCTGCCCTTCGGGCGAACCTGTCGCTTATTTTAGCGAGCCTAGTGACAGTGAAACTCGTTCTCGTCCATTTGGACGAGTTTTTCGCTATTAGGTTTTAACGAGTTTAACGATAAAGATAACTCGGTCTCTTTCAATTTTAGAGAGTCTGAAAGAAACGGAAAGGAGACTCCAAAGATTCTTTTTCGTTATATAATCCCTTAAGTCCGAAAAAAGTGTAAAATAATACAAAAGGGATGAATTTTTGATAGTTTTAATGAGCCGAACAAGACAAGCACTTGATCTTTTTGTGTAATAATCCCTCAGGTCCAAAAAGATTAAAATATAGAGGAGGGATAGCACTTCCGATGCTTTTAACGAGCCGGAGAGGCCAATCGATCGGCAATCTTTTCATATTTTACGAGTTAGGTGAAAAGAGCTTAAAGAAGACTCGTTTTCGAGGAACGAGTGATGGTTTGGGGTAGCAGCTGATTCCAGGTAAGATTTGGAAATTTCCAATCATGGCAGTGTCACAAGGATGGCTAACAGAATCACTCTTTGCAGATGTTCCTCGAAGGGGTAAACAATCATATGGGGGTGAATGATCGGCTAAAAACATAGTGGAGGTGATGGCGAGAACACGACCAAGGCTCAGAAGCTGGCGATAAGGCATTCACAATGGTTATTTACCGGTTCATTTTTTAATGAACTTAAACGCTGGGGGAAATATTTGCTCATGACTTATGTTTATTTTTTAACGAGCTTGAACTATGTGCTAAAACTGCTCGTGGAGGGTTTATTTTTAATGAGCTTGAACTCTGCGACAACATTTCTCACCAGTCGTATGATAAGAAATGTCTCATTCGAGATGCTATTTTGAAGTGGCTTACATCTCTCAAGCTTTGCCACGGATCCTTTCTTTATGCAAGTTAGGAAACGACTAGCCTTAAGGGTTTAAAGGGTTAGAGGTCCTAAAAATTTAAAAAATAAATAGCTGCTCTTCACTTGCATGCGGAAAGGTTTGCATGCCCCCAAGTATAGCGAAAGATTTCCAGGTTACCAAGAAAGTTCTATCCACGTAGCGGATAAAATGCTTCCTCGGCGAAGTCCATCGAAACAGACAAAGGTGAATGGCGCAGACGCATTCCACTCACATAACTTTGATGAAGGTATCTTATTCCAATCTGATCCCATTTTCTTGTAAGGATGGGTTCGTTATACTAGTCATATATCCCTCACGGAAATCCACTATATACCCAAGGTTTTCCTACCGAAACAGACCAGGGTGCATGCCCCCTGGGTTTCAGTCACATCTTCTTGAATCACTCGCGCTCATCAAGTGGATGGACTAGAGACTGATGAGACATTTCTTGCGTGAAAAGACCATTTAGGGATGGCATTTGACTATTTGCGATGTGTGAACCAGGGAATGACATTCGATCTATGTGCTTGACCATTCTGCCTTCGTGCGGAAAACACATTACTCTAAAGAGTGAGGAGACGATGGCTCCCATGCATTAAATATAGTCACATCCAAGGAGTAGATTATAATCTAAAGGTCCTTGAACTACCATAATGTTCATGTGAACAATTTTCCTTCTCAAAGTAATGGGCACATTTGGACGGTGTCATTCTCTTTCTCTTCAGTGACGGTATCATTCGAAGACGAACACTCTGAAGGAAAGACCGGGTCAACTGCCATATTGACCCTTTGACTTTCGTCTGGTATGGATTAAGCGGGTTCATTTTCAATGATAGACGCTTCGGCCGACCACAATGATGGGCCAGCCAAATTCTCAACTGGTGGAGGACTTGGCAAGAGTTTTTTATATCCAGGAGGAAGTCGTAGCGGTGAAACTGGGCGATCATCCAAAACTCTTTTAGCCTCGTCAAGGAAGGGACAACGGTGGATGGCATGATTGCCTTCACACAACTTACAAAGAAATCTGGGACTCCTTCTTTGTCCATGTGCTTCGCTTTCACTGGTTGATGGTGAGCATTCAACATGATCCCCAGAGGTTGACGCTACTGGATTGTGCAAATGAGGAGACCAGTCCCTTAAGATCTGAGGGATGTAGGGAAAATCTTGGTGATAGTGGTCTCCATTGCAAATGACATAAGGAGATTTAGGTTTCGACTGTGTGGTGTGAGAATTTTCGCTAGACGACGCTTGGTTGCCCCCTTTCAATTTTGGTTACTTTTTCTTCTTTTCCTTTTTCTCTTTCTGCTTCTTCTTCTTCTTAGTTACTTGATTTTTAGCTTTATTGGCTTTATCAAGCGAACAGAAAGGAGGAGAGGGAGAATCAGATGAAGTAGAAGGTTGGGAGGCAACTCTAGTGTCATCTAGTTGTTGATTAGATTGTTAAGGAATTACGGGATTTTGAACGATAGAGGTAGAGAAGAGCCAGACAGGAAAACCAATTGTCAGTCCTGGAAGTGACAAAGTGGCCATATGGGGTGCACCAACATCTCCCCAAGAGGAGAAGGGAGTAGGATTTCCTCCAAGGGGAAATCCTTGGTTGGTAGACTCCATTTTCTCAACGTGAAGATCAACGGGGGAATTTGTGATGTTATTCTGATTAAAATAAATTTTTAGACGCTTTGACACAACTTGTTTTTTCAATTTTAAAGAGTCGAGAAAAAACAAAAGATGACTCTAGTCACCTTCGATTTTTATTGAGCTTGAAGTGACAAGTGCTCAGAGAACCTTTTTCTTTAAGGAGTCTGAAAAGGAGCAAAATGGACTTCTCTGGAGATCTAGGTAGAGAGGATTACCAAACCAATTGCAAAACTGCAGAATACGTTTTACGGTATGGCAGTCAATCTTCCCAAATGCTGTGTTCGGTGCATTGCCATCGATAGGGCGGCAGACATGGCTTCCTAAGGATAAAGGATGCAGTCTATTGTGGTCTCCCAATATATACTCGACGGTGCGTGGGAGCACAAGTCTGTACTGGCACTTGTTGTCTAAGAGTGGAGGAATCACCCAACCAACACCGAAAGCAATATTTACTAGGTTTTACAACACCGGAATACGTCTCTAGCCTAGACCTCTAGATGTTGTGCGTTAAGTTCCAAAGCATTGTTAGATTCATTGAATTTATTTTAAATTGATATTGCTTAACAATTTTCCTTTCAGGTTCACCACGTGATGTGTATATAATTCCTAAAATGCAGTCTAAGATGATAAACAAACGTTTAATCTTCTTTCAGCAATGAAAATCCTAGCTACTAAAGGGAAGAAAATCAAGAATCTTTTCTTCACAGAGCACAAAGAACACGCTAAATGCAAAGTCCTAAATTAAGCCAAGCAATCAAAATGCAAATGCACATGCATGTATTTGTTTTCAGCCTTCTTAATGTGTGAATGACGTTAAGAAAGCTATGTGCAAATCTGAATTACTGTTAAAGCGATAGTACTCAACAAAATTATTTTTCAAAATGAAGTGAAAGCAAGAGAGACACTTTGCGAAATGAAAATTGATTTTCGACACTTTAAAACTAATTATTCAAATCTTATGCAATAGTAACTGTATAATCGACTATCAAGAACAATGGGATTGTTTCCTAAAACTAAAAACGACAGCTACGACACTTTTAGATCTAGAGACGACAATTCGACTATGCTACTTTTTTGCAAAAGAGAACTAAAAATGACGCACAATACATAAAAACATTTATACTTCTTTGCACTAAGGAGGCAGAATAATGCAAGAGAAGGGGGTTTTCACAGAATTACACTGACTATAGACAACAAAACTCTTGAATAGGACTAAAAACAGTGAGAAAAATCCACAGTCTGAGGGTAAAGTTAACCCTCCCTGACCATTGCACCTGTTACACAGTGAAATCAGTATGCAGCGCACCTATTGCACTCGGGAAGTGCGATGCATACAGACTGCCTTGAAGGCAGGGTGCGATGGTAGCAGTGCGAGACTTCAAACAGGTTTTCACTCACAGTTTGCAATCTAGTTCAGGTGTTTAGGCCGAATAAGTAAAGATCAGTGTATGTAAAACACAAGGGTGATCTAAGAGGTTACTAGAGCCACCACCTACGGAAATTAGATTGCTTGCAGATCTATTATTTAATTCATAATCAAAACCCGGAGATAGCCTGAAGCATCATTGATCTACTTTGCATTTGTATAACAAATGAAGTTCGAAGGCTAGTTGGCTTGACTTCAGGCTCCATCTGTAAGTTTATAAAAGAAACAAGGATAGATAGGCTAACAAGTAATCTAGTTGCTCCCCAGTGGAGTCGACATTTTGTTATCCGGGAATAGTGTCCACTCGGATGCTGTTATTCCCACTAAGATGGGTGGCTATCTTAGAAACAAACAATCAAAGTCTACTATTATTTTCTTTTATGAAAATAGACAAGAGGAGAACCAAGAAGACCAACCTGAGTCTTGCGCTTGATTTCCTCTCCTTCTTGATAGAGCTTCAGCACTTCTTCTTTGTCTTCACAGCTTCAAAAGAACCTATGGAATCACAACAACATACTACTATCGAAGAAACAAGGATCTAAATTCATAAATAATATAGGATCATATGTGTATTAACCATATAAATGCATATATAAACAAGTACACAAGAATATGGAAGGAAACAAGAATAGCTTTATCAAGATGAAAAGTAGCAAGAGGATTACAACCATGTGCTCTGGCCCAGCATCATCCTCCAGCTAGGAAGCCCTTCTTCACCCCAATCAAAGCTTAGATCACCCAACACTATGAGTGTACACCAGAAAACCAACAACACTTCTCTATAAGATACAAAATTCCAGCCTCTGGATCTCTGTGATGAGGGATCCATATATAGATGATTACAGAGAGGTGAGTCATCTTTTGGATCTTGATTAGTGTCTTCTCTCTGATAGTTCCTGCTTCCACTTGGAGAATGATGATCTCTTACTCATCCCTGGTCGAAAATGGAGTGGCAAGTGTCAGAGGGGAAGCTTCTGGAAGATTCCATGATCTTCCACCTCACATTTTGTCCCTTCCATTTGTCCATTCCCGACCATTTCACCCTACAGAGGAGAAATTCAGTATGCATCGCACCTTGTACACTAGGAAGGTGATATGCATCACACCCTCTGTACTGAGCTTTCAGTATGGTCTAGTTTTGACCATTTATGAGCAGTTTTCAGTGGAGAACTTCTGGGAGATGATGTAATCAATTGACCTTGTTCCTTTAGGCAGTGAAGCAACACTTTTAGGGACTTAGGAGCCCTCAGTTTATGGACATTTATGATTAGGGTTGAAGTGCCCAAAAATGTCTATAACATACGCACTGTAATAAAAGGGGGAATAATCTGGGAAGTTTTATGTGCATTTGTTCTGTACTGTAGAATTGTTGTGGCTAGTTTATCAGACAAAATATTTGCCCAATCCATCACATAACAGTTGATTGCAGCTTCCATTAGGGGGACCATTTCTATGGTAAATTTGGCAGAATCATGTATTACCCACATCCCACACATCATAGCCCCAGCATAGCAATAAGGGGAAGCCAATGAGTCAATAGAGTACTTACCCGATGACTCATGCTTGTGCTTTTCTGGAAAATGCCTCCATTTCCTTATCGGGGTTGACTCTGAGTTGTTTTCCTTTGTAAATGCTTCCAAGAACGCCTTGTTGTATCACTTCTCAGGTTGAGGTAAGTGGTACATTTTCATGAGATTCTCAGGCTAAAATAAGCCAAATATCCTTCCATCAGCTGTGCAAAAGGTTTTGTCCAAGACTGAAATTTTTTCTACCACCCATCTTACTACGTCAGTATATGGCAGGATTTTAGATCACAGTGCTATCCTATGAAGATAAGAACAAGCCAATTCTTTAAGAGTTCCTTCAGATTTTTTAGTTGAATTGGCTCCCTCTGATAATTCCTCGGGCTCCTCTGCTTCTATTAGATTGTAAATGCTCTCCTAGCTAGTGTTTCCCAGACCAAGGCATGTCATATCTAAGATTAATCGTTTCTTGCTTGGTCCAAGATATTTGACTAGAGGAGCTGTTGTTGCGGACTTCTTAGATTTCTTCCCCATTTCCTCTGGATTTCTGGTTTTGGAAGAAATCTGCACAAACAGTTGCAAACCGTGATATAGAGAAAGTGCTGCTGTAAGCCAATATTACAATGAATAGAATTACATCGATTGGCATATGGTAAATAAAATATAGTTAAGGATTACCACGG